>JAOWAW010052566.1:0-17012 GCA_028565695.1 Nicola tetela | reverse complement strand
CAGAGGTTGAATGCCACGTCATAAACATGATCTGTGCCTCTTCTGCAGAGCTTTCCTCTGAGACTGCTTTATCTTTTTGATCTACTTGTCCCAATCCCCTTGTCAATCAACTGCGCAAGGTTGCAGCTAGTGATTCGGCCTACCAAAAGCTCCTCGCTGCTGTCATTCATGGTTTCCCCAACGACCACCAACAATTATTGCCTGCTCTCCAACCAAATTGGCTGGTTCTCAACGAGCTCACCACTGAAGGTGGCTTTGTCCTGAAAGGTGTGCACCTCGTCATTCCTGCTGCTGCTTGCTGCGATCTTTTGTTCCGGCTGCACGCTTCCCACCAAGGTGCATCAACGGCACCAAGCATCAGGCTCACCAAATCGTCTGGTGGCCTGGCATCACGTGCGACATTGTCCACTGTACATGCACATGTGATTCATGCCAGCGCATGCTGCCCTGGCAAGGTCCAGAGGCCTTGCTTCAAGAGCCTCTCCCAACGTACATTTTTGAAGCTGTTTCAGTGGACCAGCTCAAGGTTGCCAGTTGCGCCAATCTTGTCTATGCTGACCGTCTTTCTGGTTGGGTTTTGGTTTCATTTTTTGGTGGCAACACATCTGCCGAGCCCATCTTTTTTGCTGTCTGCTCCTCCTTTGTCTTACATGGAGTTCCTGCCTGCTCTGCAAGTTGGAAATGAAGTTTGCATTCCAGATTTTCACACCAAGCAGTGGAGTTCTGTGAGCATTGTTGTTGCTGTTGCCCACCATCGCCACAACTATCATGTGCGGCTTTCCAGTGGTCATCTGATGACGCACAATCGCCATTATTTGCGTCGTATTTACCCTCAGCTACTTGATTCATTTTTGTCCCTTTTCAGATCACCCACTTTGCTCAGTTTGTGTGATCTCCCTTTAGGGGAGATGTAGAGATTTGTACCGTACAACTTTCCTTTTGTGGCTACACTTGACTCATATTTCAACTAGTGCTGTGTCGGGTAGGGGTTTTCTCAGGTATTGGGTTTGGGTAATTTTTCATGGATAACACGGGTACCCTATCGGGTAATGCTACCTTGGCAACAGCACACTAACTCGTGAATAAGACAACTCAATGGTGATTTGTTGTTTACACACAAATTATTCTACAGTGTGAGCAAGTGGCAATACAGGGACAAGCAGTGGAGACAATTATCATGACTGTTAAAGGAGGATGAACATCAAAATCTGAGCAGGAAGTGACATTACATATGGCCAGAGCAGTGCAGCTAGCAGTCTTCAAGATATTGCTTGTTCTTGTTGAGAAAGCACATGTCAACGCGTTCACGTGACAAGTGTGCTCGCCTCTTGTTGCAAATTAAGTCTGCAACACTAAAAAGGTGTTCACAGGGTGTGCTGGTTGCTAGAATAGATAGCATTGACTTGGCCACAGTTGAAAGGTGCAGAAACCACTTCTTGTTTTCTCTTCCACCACTTGAGAGGATTTCCATCGTCTGCTGCTGCTGGCTCAGCCCTGTATCGGCTCACCTCATCACAGCATGGATCAAATCTAGAGGAAGGAGAAACTACACTGGAGCCCATCAGGAATGACATCGCACTGATAGGGTCATCTGCTGGTTCATCATGGTCTCCATCACTATTACCTTCTTGGAGCTGATCAGCTGATTGGTGAGCAAGGCGGTCAACTTTAATTTCATCATCAGCAACACAAACACACACCGTGCCACTTGGCCTGGAAGAAAGGTCAGCTGTCTGAATTGTGGATCCAGAGCAGATGCTAGCCATGCTACCTTCACGTCAGCATCATCTTCAGGCTCAAGTTCAAAACGCTTCTTGAGATCTCTGGTGATTCCCTCTTTCAGTCTTCTCGCTGGAGCACAGTCACTTTCTTTTATGTTCAGATGTTGATTGACAAGGCCAAAGAGCACAGGATAGACACATGACAAGGATGGCTTTTGTTCCCCACTGAATACAGTAGTAGCCACTTCCAGAGGCTTGAGGACAGTGACCACTTCCTTGGCAAGGTCCCATTGTGCGCCAGACAATTTCAGATGTGAGGAATCCCTCTCTCCGTCTAAAACCATCATAACAGCATTGCTGAGTGTAACAACCCTGTCCAACATGATATACGTAGAGCTCCAACGTGTAGGTACGTCCTGGACAAGATTCAATGGCTTCTTGCACCTAAGCTTCTCTTACACCTTATGCAATTTGAACAGGCAAGCGCAGAGTGATTGAACTGTCCCATGATCTTCCTGGCCACCGCCACCATTCTTGCAATGGCTGCTTCCTTTAGTCCTTCATGTACAGAAAGCTGCAGTGTGTGTCCAACACATGGAACATGGAACTCCATGAGTCGAGTAGGATAGCTGAGACGACGGAGAACGATACATAGCCCCTCCAGTCTATTCCATTTCGTTTGATTCACTCTCTGCATCACATCTGGAAGCCTCAGACATCTACGGAGAGGCTCAAGGTCTTCCTTAGCAAAACGAAACAACTGGGTAGCCTGAACAGAGGAAATGTTTTCCAAGCTGAGCGGCACTCATTCTCTCCTGCTCTGTGCAGCCAATGTTAAGGCTTCCTCTCTTTCTCTGTACAGGTCCAATAGGATCTCCTCCGTGTCTGAATCACTGCTTTCCACAGCAAGAATCTCCTCCAGAGCTTGAATATCTGCAGCAAGTCATCTATCCATGACAAAGCTGACAGCGGCAAATTAGTAACCAAAAGAGCAAACCCCAAAAAACTTACTTCAATCTACAAGTTGTGTATGCAAACGACTCGACCTTCCCGAAAAATTGGTTGCAGCACCAGCACCATTTTCAATCTTCATGGAAACCAAATGCCCTTATTTGCTAAAGGTGATTTTTGTATAATGCTATCCAAACTACCGCTATTTGAGATGACGTAATTACCTTAATTTGCTAAAGGTGTCTATTAGCTGTATCTATGGTATCCTGTAATCACTGCTGTAGCCAGTGTAGGCTGAGCCCAGCATGTGCACTGTGTGACACTTCCATTTTCGCTGTAGATCATGGCCACTTGCAATTTTGCAATGGTATACATGCACATGTCTATATGTATATCACTGTCTGGCTGACCTAGTCGACCTCAGTTGATCAGCTGACAACAACAGTTGCAGCTGAATTAAGCTTGCTTCAGCTGCATGCAGCTCAGCTGAGATCATGTCAACACATAGTTGCAGCTGCCATTCAGTGATCATGAGCTAAGTGGTGGACGTAGTCCCTTCAGCAAAATTCAGTAGTAGTAAGACAATGTGTTGTCTACACGTTGGTATACAGACTACGGGGCATGTTTTGAAAGGGATTCGATCCTGCTGCTGCAACCACACCTCACCTACAGGGCAGTAAAGCTGGCCTGTTTTGTTCATTCCTTGCACTCCTATCAACGGAAAAATCCCATCCGGATTATGAAAACATTACCCACTGCAGGAGCAGCAGGCCAGGTTCATCCAAAACTTGTGGTCTGTCACCAGGTGACTTGGGTATGTGGTCAAGATACATGCTCATGCATGGTGAGCAGGCTCGCCATCGTCGCACTCCATCGTATGCACACTATGGCAGTGCGATCAATTGACACGAGTGACCTGCCCAGCACACAGACCAGCTGGTAGTTCTGCGACATTCATGTGGCAGCATAGGGTCCACAGATCACACAGAGTGCACCCATGGTCAAAGCTCAAAGTTCCACAACCACTGCACTGCATTGCATGCAGACTGCAGGCATTCGCCACGCATTACCCGTTCAGGTATTTTTGCTCAATTTCTTACCCAATTACCCAAACTTTCCACGGGTAATGTGGGTACCCAACTCCCTGTGCCCAGCCCTAATTTTAACTGTGTTTGTTTTGCAAGCCACACCATGCTTGTCAGTCTTTGAGCAGAAGTTTTCCTCTCTCAATCTCGCGTGTAATAAGCCTTGTCTTGTTTGTTCAGATCATTTGGACCAATTTGTACACTTGGTAGGCGTCCGTAGAGCTACCGTACCGTGGACGTCAACATTCATCCTGTAGCCAGCTTTGCCATTATTCGACAGATCACAATGAAGAGCTTGCTTTTGCCTGGGCTTTGGTGGGATTTTTTTAAGTCACAAATTGTTCTCGTTGACGTGGCTGATGTTCACCACTGTAGTGATAAGCTGCAATGAAGCGAGAGACATCTTCAGTTTGAAAGTATTTCACGTGGCCCAATGATGAGAAAAAAAAGTTGTTGCCATCTCTGTGAAGTGAAACTGAGTTTCATTGGTGGGACAAGTGTTATGCACAATCACTTGAAGCTGGAACATGCTGATGTCCAAATCATTAATGATCACAGATTTGGATAGCTCTGAAAAGCCGTCAATGTCAAAGCAGCCTTCCACCGTTATGCATTTGCTGGCGTTACATGGACACCTGAGAAGTCAGCCAAGCTGACTGATCTCTTGATGGAAATGCTGTACACAGATCTCTGTCCCATTGCAATTGTGGAGCATGCAGGATTCTGGCATGTGATACACTTTCTCACTGGTGGCAAGTATAGTATGTCAGCCAGGTTGACTTTAACCAACCGACTGGAGAAGCGCTACGACAAGACCTTGACAAGCGTGAGAAATATTCTCCAGGATCAAGTAGCTGTAGCACATACATGAGGTCCAGAAGAGTGACTCATGCATTCAGGTGAATTGTAGTGTGAACATCACTACATGTTCCATGTAATCACTGTGGAACCTGGCGTATGTATGCACTTTGATCAAGCATATACTTTGCACTGAATGCACTCTGATCTTATGCCGTGAAATGTTAATACTCATTCTTTGTGGAAGGTTGTACTTCACTCCTATAATCTATAATCAGTACAGCTCTCTAATTCAAGACGTGCAATGGGATTGACAATCACATCTACCTGAACCACCTTAAAATATGTTTTGTTGCTAAGCAACCTTTTGTCTTACATGGCCTTTGCTTTATGTAGCCACATGAACTGTTTCTCTTTAGACTTCAGCTTTTGTAGCTCTCTTTTGTTATTCCCTTCCTCCTTGCCTTCTCCATTGAGTTTTCGTTCAAAAATTATTTCATGCACGTGAATACGCATGAAGTTGCCGCTCATCAGAACACGCAATGTTCCGTAGGGCTGATTTCATGGAAATTATTGTGCTCGTTAGCCGCGCATCCTCTCGTGCAGGCAGGTGATTTCTGATTTTAGCAATCTTGTGCTGTATGGCATTCAATTTATTGATTCTTCTTGCAGTCACGGACAACTTTCCCTCCTGCAGATTCAGTACAAATCCAAGTAGTTCACCTCTCTGCTGTGGGAACCACCTGTTGTTTTCGCTGACTAAAGTCCAACACTGTCTAGATCTTGACGCAGCATTATTATTTCGCAGCTGCTTTGTTCCACACCAGATGCACCGCCTGTGCTGTTGTCCAGAAACAAAAATGCGCTGCTCTTCTTTTTTTGCCGTCAAGACAAAACTAGCATGTGCCTCATTTGGAGAAAATTATGGGAGTGCTGCACAGACTGAATGGTAGTGAAACAAATGCATTATACTGTACAGAGCCATTTTCATTTGGCTGTACCAATCCAAGAGACTTGATGTAATCAGTGTGAATGTCAATATGGTGCATTCGCTTCTGAGGTCAAATGTGTCAAAATAATCTCCTTTGTTAAAAAGCATTGCAGCAGGGCATATGTCTTCATACTTGGATGACTTTACTTTGATACAACTGCTCAGCAGTCTCCAAACATGGATAGGGCATAACATTTCTGCTTGACAAATAGTGGTGAGCACAAACTTAGCTCTTCTCTCACGACACCATGGCAACTCACCAGTCATAAGAAAGAAGCACTGACACTGGACCTGAGGAAAGGCAAAACTCGGGAAGCACAATTGGGGGGTTGAACCCAGGTCCTTTTGTATTGCACATGAATGCTCTAACCACTGAGCTATCATGCCACAGAGCCATGACTACAGAAACAATCCCACCTCTTGTGCCAATGTCAGTGCTGCATTGCCAGGGGACTGCAATGCCACGGTCTACATAGACTGACACTAACCAACACAATGAGGTGTACAGATTTGCACAACATATCCAACAGCCTCCAAGACAAAGCATCTTGGTTTAGTTTTGTCTGCTGATTTGAAGTGGTCTGACCATATTGTGGGTCTTTTAAAATGACTCTCCCCAAAAGTGTTTGTTTTAAAGCGTTTGGCCTACCAGTCTCCGCTGAGCACCCAATGTTTATCGTTGCTGTACATTAGTCCTGTGCAGCCTTGTTTGGAATATGCCAGTGTAGCGTGGGACAACTGCTCTGCTGCAGATTCTCATGCACTGGAATGGGTTCAGTCGTTGATTGCAAGGGCAGTGTTGCATTGTCGCTCTCTGTCACAATCTCAGGCTCTTCATTTGCTGGGTTGACCCACGCTGGCCTGGCACCATTGTCGTGCGAAGTTGATTTATTTCTGGAAGCTGATGAATGGATGTGGTCCACCTGGTCTTTCTCTCTCAGTACTACAGACAACACCACAGTGTTGTTCGTATAACTTGTGGAAGACTAGCAGCGTGGAATTTCCTTCATGTTCTTCATCTGCTCACCTCTCCTCTTTTATACCCTCTTCTTTTGCTCTTTGTAACAAGTTGCCTTCTTCTGTAGTCTTTTCTTCTCTTTCTTTGTTCACTCCATCTCTGGATTTTTATTATTCTTCTGACTGCTTTTCTTTTGGTCCCTAGTTCTATATTATCTTGTACATTCTTTAATTTTTCTTTAATGTGTTTTCTTTGTTTAAGGAGAACCTCTAGATTTGTCCTTGGCTATTAGGTAATCCTTTTGACAGAAATATGACTACTACTACTTGCTGTCAGATGCTTTATGAGCACCTTTTGCAATGGCAGAACACATGGAGCAGAAAATATTCCCCTGCTGTGGAGCATGCATGTGCCTTTATGGTAGTAAAGTCTAACTGTCCACACATTGCAGCTGCTTTCCTACATCCCAGACTGCCTCAACATTCCACAGCCATCTGTACCTCAAGGTGGTGCAAGCATATATTCAATATCATCGCTGATATTGACATTGAGGCACAACTAATGAAACTGCGTCAACATTCCATCCAGGGCCATTGGCTAGAGTGGACGGATGTGATGTGCTGTGATTTATCGTGGCACAGACTGATTCACGGTCTCGATAGTGGCGAGCTACAGTTTACGTTACAGGTAATCACCAACACTGTTCCCACACCTGACAATTTACAACGTTGGAGACAGCAGAATATTGATCCTGCGTGCGCTCTTTGTGGCCGTGCGTTCACCCTGCAGCATGTATTGAATGCCTGTAGTTTCTTGCTCCACCAGGGACGCCACACATGGTGTCATGACAATGTCGTGAGGATGTTACATGACACCTGCTCGGATTTTGGGAATTTGTCCCGCACCAACCACGCCAAAATCAGTGAGCAGAACCATTCATCCGCTTTAGACATGAACACGCACCTGTCACCTCCGGCACAAGACCATGCAATTGCAGACCACTGCTCTTTGGCGATGCTTTGTGCTGTGCCTCCAACTGGCAATTCTTGTTTGATGTTGATGGGGGCTCTTTGGTTTTTCCTCCCATAATTGCAGTAACTACACAACGACCGGATGCCGTTCTATTTTCATCAAGTCTGCGAGTTGTCCTGTTTCTGGAGCTTACAGTTCCATTGGAAGATCGGGTGGCTGCTGCTCACCCATTCAAGACTTGTCGCTATGCAAGCCTTATAACCAGCTATGAGAATAATGGCACCAGCGCATACTATTCAGCGCAACTCCTCCCCTTTGTCTGACCAGTCTCTCCCCACTGCAGCTTTACATTGTTGTAGGATTGGTAGGCAACCAAGCAGCAGTAGCTACATGTTTGGTCATTTTGGCCAAAGAGCCTGTCACTTGCTTATAGTTATTTTCTTCTACCTCCGACTACTACTACTACTACTTGAAGTAGGTCTGAAAGTATCACCAAGTTCTAGGGCTGAACCGATTGTGTTTTTTTGCCTAGCGATTTAGCTAATATCTTAACGATTGGCTTATCAGCTGATAGGCCAAACACATGACAAACATTGACACAAGTCATGCTCATTAATACCAAATGTATCAAACTTTACAAACATTTACAGAACGTTTCCAAAAAGTGGTTTTGGAGTGTACAAGATGAGAGAAAGAGACTTAGAGAGAGAGAGAGAGAAAGAGGGAAGAGCAAGTGCGTGTAACACATGAAAGTCTCACAGATCTGGTAGTTCAGGATCTGCAGCAAGCTCTTCGACAAGGGCAACTCTTGGGTTGTGACAATCCATCTCAGATTCGTCTTCACTCTGCGCCTCAGTATGTGGCTCAAGGACAAATTGAGAACTAGGCAGCATTATGTTTTTTTCTGAGGAAAACTGCTGCATCGATGTTACTGGGACTTAGTGAGCTTCTCAGCTTCGACACTAGGAGTCCAGTGGCCGAGAAAACTACCTCTGACAGCACAGACGTTCCCAGTATGGCCAAGTAGCGCCTAGCAACATAGGCAATAGAAGGAAAGTGTGACGAATGCAGCCTTCACCGTTGCAGAGGATCAACCTCTAGGTCGACTGCATCCTCAGTGAAGTACAGGGTGATCTCCTTCTCCAACTTGAACCAGTAGCAAGATGCCCCGGAGACACCATTGCCATCGTCATCACCAACCTCAGTAGCACCACGCAAAAGGCAAGAGAGGCTGCCTGCTTCCTTCTTCATCTTTTTCATTGGGGGTGCAGCTGGCCCATCAGTGGCATCACTAGCCTTTCCATTCTCGCTCTCATCACCAGTACCTTTCAATCAGTCTTCCAACTCTTCTCCCAGTGCTCCTCTGCCAGCTGCACAACTCACTGATGCACAATGACTTGTTCCCCATTAAGAAACTCGAGGCCACAAAATTGTGGATGAACTGCTGCAGCTATGACAGCCATACTGTCTGTATGAAGGTCATACAGGCTAAACTTGTCATCAAGCTCTCATGCGAGAGCACTGGCAAAGTGACGGGCAGTTGCTGAGCCAGCTGACTGTGAAAGGCCTTTGCAACTGAGTGCAGATGAGTAATGGCAGGCAGCGACAGTGATAGTGTGACATACTTCTGCCCGCTCAGAATCATTGTAACAATCTCAAACTCCTCAAGGATCTTGATCAGTTCATCCCCCAAGGTTCACTGCTGATCGAAATCAGTAGGTCCCAGTGGTCTTTCTTGGTAGTTGCAACTGGGTCCACAAGGATTATGCTGATAGCGCGCTGTAGTTGAAGGAGGCGTTGGAGCATATAAAAACTTGAGTTCCAATGTGTGGAGACGTCTTGAATGACCTTGAGAGTTGGAGAGCTCCACTCCAACTCCGTCTGCTTCTTGCAAAGGACCTCTGTCGAGAGAGCTGAGTGCTTAAAGTGACCAACAAGACATCTACAGCACGCCAATAACTTTTTCACCCCTCTTGTGCCATCGATCATGTGCTTTACAACTGTGTGTAGTCTGAGTGCAACACACACTTCACCCAACCACCTGAAATCTTCCCCCATATTCCTGCTGGCAGAGACCATGTTCGCGGCTTCATCGTGTGTTTCTGACACCACCATTTCGTCCTTTAGATCAAAGTTTCCTGCCACCTTGAGGGTTTCTGAAGTGAGACGCTCTGCAGTATGACTGCCGTGAAAAGGAGTTGAAGTGAGACGCTCTGCAGTATGACTGCTGTGAAAACAAGTTTGGCGAACAGCACTCACCAGTGACCAGTCAGATCATACGAATGGACGGTGTGCATAGAATAGTATTTGGTGGCTGATGATGTCCAACAGTTGATTGTGAGGGCTACACCTGCTGTTGCCTCGGTGGAAAGAAGAGCAGTCAACTCGACCTTTGTCTTCTGATGTCGCTGGTGGAGGAGCCTTGTTTAACTGCGTCCGGGACGGGACTCGGTATCCTGGCTCTAGAAACCTGACCAACTGCATGAAACCATGATCCGTCACAACAGTGAGGGGATGCATTGAATCAACAACCCAGTCAAAGATCAGCTCTGTAATCTGGCCAGACCTTGCTGCAGAACATGGGCGAGACACAACCAAAGCCTTGTTCAGGAAGAATTCACCGACAGGTTTGTCCCTGCAGCAGTTCTGCTGTCACTACTTCCCACAGCTGCAGATGCTGGAGTGGCAATGAATGCAAACTCCTTTCGATGGCAAGTCTTCAAGTGGGCTAACAGATTGCTCGTCCCACTGAGTTTGGCATAAAGCTTGCCACACAATGTGCAGGTGCTCTTATCTACCACATGGTTGAAAAACTGCCAAACACCAGAGCGTTTCTGTCTTTTGTACTTGGAAGTCATGGCCAGAATGTGAGCTACATGTAGCAAGAAACCTAGCAAGAACTTGCCAAGAAGGTAGTCTGTGCTACATGCCTACACTGTCTACATGTATTATAGTAGGCAATGTGACCTTGCGCATGTGCATGTATGCATATCTGATGCGCACTGCAGGGCATGCGGTTTGCGTACCTTCATGATCACAACCTCTAGCCCAGACAAACCGGGATGCTGATTATGACTATGTATACCTTGGCATTCAGCCGATATTGATAAGCCGATAAGCCATTAAGTTTTAAAACAGTCAGTCAATTATTCGTTAACAACCAACTAGTGATTAATTGACGTGATCATTTCAGCCCTATCACTAACGTTTACTTGAAGAAATGGACCGGTCTTCCTAGAGCAGCAAGCACTGCTGTTTTGTTTCTTGGCTCCTCTGAATGTGCAGGCCTACGCATCAAACACCATGTCACCTTTTGTAAGCAAATGCAAGTAGTCTGTATAAACATCCTTAAGCTTTCAAAGGATGACAGATGTAAAACTCTTTATGACACTCTTCTAACATGCCAAAGCCTCCGGAGCAGAAAATACCCACCAGCCGTGGAACATGCCCGCACATCGACTGTGGTTGATTCAAATCAACTCACCCAAGAGCCAGGCAGCAAATAACTATTGCCGGCCAGCACTTCAACAAAGCATGCAACCTGCCCTGTCGAAAGCAGGTGAATAACATCATTTTGGAGATTGACATAGTGATGACACTTCAGAAACTCCGCCAGCTTTCAATTTAAGGGTGATGGCTAGAGTGGACTGAAGTTATGAACATAGATCTTACCTAGCGTCGCCTTATTCATTGCATAGATGATGGTGAACTACACTTTACACTCTGTGCGATCACTAACACAGCACCAACACAAAACAATTTATGCTGCTGGGGCAACCAGACCACTGATCTGGTCTGTGTCCTCTGTGGTCGGCCGTGCATGCTTCGTCACGTCTTGAATAACTGCAGTACAGTACACCCCTGCAACAAGGGCGCTTCATGTGGAGACATGACAATGTTCTGCATGTACTGAAGCGCCATCTGCTAGCATTCTGTCGTAGGTGTGAGAAAAACCACCTGCTGCAGCACTGCTCATCCGCCTCGTGTGCAAGAACTACAGAGTACTGGTACCGTTTCCTAGACTATGAGTTAGCCAACTATTATTCTTTCAGGATGCGCTTCGACATGCTCCCAACTGGCAGTTCTTGCTTGATGTGGATGGTGGCTACTTGGTTTTTCCAGTGGAGATTGCAGCCTTTAGGCAATGACCAGACATAGTTATTTTTTCATCTAGTCGGAAATTTGTGCTGTTGATGGCGCTCACAGTTCCCCTGGAGGACAGAGTGATTGTGGCCCACTTGCTGAAGAACAGCCACTATGACAGTCTTTTGGCTTCAGTTTGGGGCTTTAGTTGGTTGTACATGCTGTGCAGACTGCAATGCTATGTTTATTAACTGAGTCAGGTCCAGCAGAGACAGGAAAAAGGTTCCTCAAGACGTTAATGGCCATGAGCACTTTCGTCCCAGTCATCCCATAGACCTGCTGTGTGATGCATTTGCTCCTCAAGCTTCCACTGATTTTTTTCTAGCTTTCCCATCTTGCTCTTGTTCAGGTGATTGCTGCATTCACCACTGAGCATCTAAGCTTTGCCGCACATAGCCAACTTTGTCTGTTACGGGGACCAGCACGGGGCTTGGATAGAGACCGCAGGAGAAAAGATGTATTTTTTGATTGGTGCTTTCCTCTACATATGTGCATGGGTATTTGTCACCTTTCAGGTTAGGATTGAGTCGTCGAACACAAGACCCGAATACCGTATGCTGTGTTCGTTGTGGGATCAGAGGTGGCAAATAAGCTTTTGTCTGTTTGACCAGTGAGTGTAACTGCTCATGGCCACCAAGATTCAGTTATTATTTGGAGTTGTTTTAGAATAGATTCATTACAGACATATTCATTTACCCCGTAAAGCGAAGAAAAATTGTTTTTGCCATATATGGACAATATACACACCCACACAGCCATTTATAGTAACAATTTATAGCATGCAGACATGCAGTGAAAAAAGATTATTGAGCTTTCTGACATCATTTCTGAGCTTCCCTTATGAATTGCTATAGTTGCTGCTTTCTTGCACTATTCATTAAACAATTGCACAATCTCAAACAATGTGAGGAAGGAGGTATTATTGTAATATCCCTCATAAGTGATTGGTTACATATGCATAAACCTGCAGCCATGAAGACTTTCTTGTTTGAAGACTTGTTGTAAAACTCTTCCCCTAAAACAATTTTGGGACTTCTCAGTATTGGATTTTCTTAATGATTTAGTACCTAAGAGAGTTTCATCTGACATAGATTAAGACTTTATGGTGTCAGGTAATGCAATCACAGTGTGAAAAGATTTTTTACCAATTCATATACAGAAATCCTAGACCACTTTTCTGGCTGGGCGAGTTTGGTTAGTGTGCGCACTCTTGATCTTGCTGGCACATCTGTGGTTGCTTCAAGTGGCCCCATTGTGATCTTACCTATTGCTTTAAGGCTTCATGCAATTACAGCGTGAATGCTTCAAGTTGCAGGTTATTGCAGAATATGTATCATGCGATGGTGCGGTTTAGCGGATAGCTTGAAGGAACAATGAAATACAGGTGTGGGTGCCAAAGTGGTCCTGAGCCATACTAACTTAAACTAAAGTTTTCTGTCAATGTATTTGCTCACCTTTGTTTTCTTTTCCTTTTCTATCTGCAGTGGATGTAGATATTTCAAGATTTCATACGGGTGTGGGCTATGAGACGTTCATCAACAGTAATTTTGAAGTGGAGTGTTGTGCAAATGGATACCCGTCACCATCAGTCATGATCAATGGCCAAACTCTTTCAGAGACCACAGTATCAAATTCAAGTGGCATTTTTACTGTGTGTGGTGAAGTTAATCTGACAACCCCTAACATGTATATTGACATGCCAGTGAATTGTACTGCTGAACTTGGTCCTTTTACATGCTCACCACCTGATACTGCAATGGCATTGTGTAGTGAGACTCGGACAACAACAAATGTCACCAAGATGGTGACAGTGAACTGTGAGTTATGCTCAGTGAAATATATTGAACTGCATATTAGTGTTGATTTGTCAGTTGGGAGTTATGCTCAGTGAAATATACTGAACTGCATATTAGTGTTGGTTTGTCAGTTTGTCAGTTGGGAGTTCATATACATGTACTTAGTGCCATGGTAGTTAACATATGTGTGGTTTGTGGGTTAATTGAGAGTTCTCTATAGGAATGTTTCTTCTGATTTGAAGCAAAGGCTATGATAACCTTAAATATGGCACCACACAATTAAGGCCAGTGCAGGACTTTACTCTGCTCTATGAATTTTTTACTTTTCCACCTTTCTAATTTCTAGTTTTTCCTCATTTTCAAGCATGATTAGCTACAAAATGCCAGATGAGTGAGAAAATGCTTTAGTTAATGTTTTAATTTCATGGCCTGTTGTGCAAGTCATGCTTTGTTTCTTAATATTCACTGAGCTTTGAACTCATTTGAGGACTAAGCTGACAATCTGTACATTGCCCAACCATATACCCTTATGGGTGTGTGGTTTGTTTATATGCTCTTGCCCAACTACAGGGTCCAACAAATACATGTAGATAAGGTCATCACGTAACTGATTATAGTCAGTTATTAGTTTCTATTGACAACCAAATATTAAGGTGATTGAATGGCTAATCTGTTCCGTTGTCTTGCTCTGAGTTTTTCTGTTTATGTGAGAAAATCATTTTCACTTTTCTCCTGTATTTTATGTTTAGTGCCAAACTGTCCTGAGCTCTCATCACCACTCAATGGCACTTTCACTTTTTCTGATGGGAACCATTACAAGTCAGTTGCTACTCTGATGTGCCAGGAAGGCTATGAGCTGGTGTCTGGTCAAACCACACAATGTTTGGGAAATGGTAGTTGGGCTTCACCCCATCCACAGTGTGAAGGTATGTCTCAACTTCTTGGGAAGTTTCATGTTCAATTGATCTAACAGGTTTGGAGAAATGGCAGTTCATCTGCTTTTGAGTTTTGCCTCAGTCTGCTTTCTGTTCAACAGAAGTTATAGTCAGTTGGAACATTATTTGGGGCATTAGTTATTGCTATTTGGGGCATTATTTCCTGTTATTTAGGACACTATGATTGCTTAGAGTATTATGTTTTATATACAGCAGGGTTCTAACTAGAGCCAGCTGACAATTTTCTCTCTCTGCTGAGTACAAAAAAAAGATTCTAGCCAGTGTTGTCATCTTTCAGTTTTGCCATCATGAGTTCAGACTGTGCCTCATCAATGCGGTGATACTCACCATCATTGGAACTCTGAGTCTATGTCGTCTCGATCGTCAACAGGTCTGTATCGATATGCAATCATGTGCTTGCACCTGCACTATGCACAGTGTTCTCCCCACATACATCAAGGTGTAGCAGCTGATACACCTTAGGTATCACAGAAAAATTTCCCGTATCGCCTCCTGATGGTCTAAGTCTACCACTACGCTAAAGCCAATCCCGCTACAGCATCATGCATACATGTACTTAGTACATGTCAACTCGACATATGTCCAGACAAAACATAGTCGCGTGGTTATGCAGAACAGGTAGACGGGCCTTTCAATCTCTTTAGTTGTAGTATGGTGGCTCATGTAGAAGACAAGGGGGTCCTTTGTGCAGTGCTGCCCACAGCCTGCCAGCTTGTAGCATCCACATGTCGGTGCCTTGCCATGCCACAGTGCAATTCACATCCAGCCCTGTTTCTGGGCCACGCAAGCCCTGCACATAAGCAGCAGCACTCTCAGGCGATTGCGGTCAGGCGGTGCAGGTGTGTTGCTTCCACAAATCTACATTTGCGCACTGTGAAGACACAACAGCAAAGCATACGGCACGCATCAGTACATCTAGGCTGTAGCTGACTTGAGCTAGTTTTTCAAAAAGAAATGCATGAAGTTGTGCCAAAGCACAGTAGTGCAGCGTGGAATTGAGTGTGGAATCAAAATTAATTGCCAGCCAGGCGCTGGACAGGACTAAATTTGCATTTGGCGCTCATTTGGCACGCTGTTTCAGCGTTGGCAGTGCACGTGTGGTATGGCTTTCCAGCAACTGACGACGTGCAGCTGTGATGGGTTGGATGCACAGGACGTCTATACCGGCTAAAAAATATATGCGATGGCCCTCGGGGGCATAATCATGAGGACACTGCGCAGCCCAGTGTTGCAGTTCTCCAGCTGTGTTTTTGCACGTGCGCATGTCTATGGCGGACTCTTCTCTGGTTTAACATTACATGCGTACATGTATTGCTGCCGCCCTACACCCTAGGTAGTTACCCTGGGTATGGCCCCGAGACGCTGCAGCGCGGGCTAGCGCACAAGCTAGCGCACTATGCTTTCACTTTCTGATCAAGACCGCCGTGCCGAACTGCCAGTGCGAGTGCAACATGAGCCGATCAGCACGCGCAAATGTGCAACATTATTCACTATATCCACCGGAAGTGGCCGGTCGCAGCATGCAGTGCTCCCATATTATGATACATGATATACATGTACTAGTAGGGCGTTGGGCTGGGCCGCCTGCTCCTGATCACTGTCTCCTATATGATGATACCAGCTCTTCGCCTAGCCCTAGTCATGTGTTCATCACGGCTACCAGTACTGGAAACGCAACAGTACTATAGACCGCCTTACTTCCCAGCTTCCCGCCCCAGCGTTGCCTGTTTGATAGGGAGCGATGCACTCACGTGATTGAAATTTGATCTGTAACGACAGCAGGCAGGGTGTTGCATTTACACGAGCAGGGTTACAGCTGGCAGATTCTCAGTGGACGGACTGGGCCGGCCGTAGAAAATAGTACTATAGTCTGTTTCAAAATAAAGTGCAGTAAAATGCAAAATTTCAAGGTCCAATACTTCCAACATATTGTTTCACCACTGTCCGTTTTTAGCTTCAATAAAAAATTGCATGGCTGCCACCTTAACGTGATTGCGAAACATTTGACACGGTTTCGCGCATGCGCACGTCATCTTCCTCTTCGCGCGGTTTCTCCAAGGTTCGCGCCATATCCTTTTTCCCACGTGCAAGAGAGGCTTGGTGGTTGTTCTTTAGTTGGTTCTTCATTCGCCAGAGGTCGAAACCGTAGAAAAAGATGACTGGCCGCGCGTTTATGACGCGGGAGAAGGAAATGATCTTCAGTCGCTTGGAGTTTTTTGAGAAAGAAAAGCGTTTTGGACGAAAATATTTCGCCAATGAGCCTGCTCGTCGAACTGCCGAAGCTCTGGGTGTGTCGGAGCGGTCTGTCTATGCAGTACAAAAAGAGTTTTCGTCCGATCCGTCAGCCGGAGCAAGTGCTACGGGTGGCCAAGGCAAGGCTGCTTCTGGACGAAAGAGCATAGAGTTCGACGACTTTTTGAAAGGCTGCATTCGTCGGGAAATTCATTCGTTCTTCTTGCGCAAAGAGTTTCCAATGATGGATAGCATCCTTCAGGCTTGCAAGGACAAAATCGGAGACTTTCCCGCTGTCTCTAGCACCACGCTTTGGCGCTTGCTCTGTGATGTGGGCTTCAGGTATAAGAAACGGTCCGGCAGGCGCTGTGTTCACGAGCGCGCCGACATTGTCCTCAAGCGCCACAAC
>JAOWAW010052455.1:0-17014 GCA_028565695.1 Nicola tetela | reverse complement strand
ACCAAATTAGTCCCGCGCCAGTGAAAGAACTTCATGGAAGTCTTACAAGAACATCGGGCTATTGTACTGCTCTGGAATTCCACGAGAAGATCGAGACACACGCGTTCGTGATCTAGGTGAGCAGCTGTCTGTGATGGAGGATCGCGACGTGGAGAATGACAACTAGTGCAGCACGTTAGAACAAATGGAACTAACAGCGGCTGTTTAATGCATGGCTCCTGCTCTTGAACACATGCGAGTCTAGAGGAATCGAACTTCAAGTCAATAACGAAATACTCTTGTTAGTAGGGTGTAAACTATTCCCGAGATAAATTCCTTACATCTCTTCGGAAGCCGCTGCTTGTGGCACCATTCCGAACTATCCACATCCTGGCAGAAGGAGGCAGGAATACCCATATAATCGCAATCAACGTTTAGAGGAGGGAAGTGATTGAATTCGAAATCACTTGCACTGGTGTGGACCAAGTATCCTGATGTACTCACACGTCGTACACGTCTTCTGCCTCATTGTCCTCTCGGCGCAAGCTTTCGCAAATGTTCCTCAAGGTAAGATCACTATATGTGCCGATAACTTTTAGCCATTACTGAGTGGCTACACAGGCATGCGGAGCGAGATTATTGGTTGTGATGTTAGCAGGAGTGGGAATAACGCCATTTACTCTGTTTATGTCTGTTGATCTATCCGAGGGTAGAACTGTCAATGTTCTGGTTGTCTTGAATTTACTTTACCGAGTCACCCTTTAAGCGGCAGTGTCACGCTATCCAGTTTATTTTGCCGCCATTTTAAAGGAGTAGGGCGAGGGCAATTAAAATGGCGTCTGCAGCTGTCATGTACAAGTATGCACGCGATTGCTGCGCGAGCGGCCTGCTGTTTGCTAGGCACAGCGGCTAAGAAAGAACAGGTGTATGCTAGTCGCAATTTTTTTTCTATAAACAAAAACTCCCCGAATAGCGTGATACTGCCCCTTTAACATATAAAGAGGTGGTATAATTTTCTGCTTACCCTATTAGTCCGCTACTCGTTTCCAAGAGTGAAGTGCAAGAGGGTCCTGTGCACGTTCTGATGTCTCAAGATTTCATCGTGCATGCAAGCATAGACTTTCGAATTCCCATAGAATTATTTCTCTTGAGTCTGTGAAACGCGAACGCGCCTCGTACAATGTAATACGCCTAATGGGTTACCGTTGGCGCAGAAATGCGCGCATCGAGGGACCTATGCGTACAACGTGTTGGATCTCCTTGTACCTTACCAAGGCCAACTCTAGAGATAATCTTGGATCCGGATAGAACGATCGTTCAGGGTGAGCCAGATTGCTGCACATGGCTTCCGCGATCAGCTTCAATGAGCTGCTAGGAAAATAACGGAAAAACTGCCTTCCCTTTACAATGTGATCTGAAACAAAATTGGCCAGAGCCTGCTCTCGCAGCTGCACCATCGCCTCTGGTTGTGCGAACGCAGCAACCCTTGTTACGGAAGATTTGTACCTGTAAGTAACGTGCGCACCTTGTTGGACGGCACTGAGTAGTAGTTAAGTGAGCCTCGTGCACGCACGTCTCATCTACATCAAACAGACACTGAGTGTCATATGGAAGGGGCCAAGTGCCACACTCTTCTCTATTGTGTTGCCAGACTCCGGGCTGTATTGCATTGAAAATGTTGTGGAAGCCTTACAGTACAGAGTACAGTATCTGAATACTTTAGTCTTTACTACTCTTTAGCATCCCCATATACTAACCTGGCAATGGACGACGTCGACAGGGATAAAAAGCATGTATCAAACGCTCTGGGAATGAGCGAATTGCGGCGGCTATAGGGAAGAATTGTGGAAGTAGAAACCCCGTCTATAGAGAGAAAAGAAAATGGAACTACTTCTGACTATCGGCTACTTCTCGGCGCAAGAAGCATTATAAGTGAGCGGAGGACAAGGCTGCTCAACAGGCGCGAATGGGTTCTCCATGTGCTCCACGGTCCATCGTTCTGACACTTAGCGAGCCAGGCTTGCGCGCGTGCCGCTACTAGCCGTCCGGCTACAACCTCCATTCAGCGCACTGATTCAGAAAGGCAGTAATGCTTCCAAGTCATGATTGAAATGTCCTCAGCCGGCCCTCACCCTCAATGTTGATATATACACTTGTTTACTGCATTTTTTCGCTTTGCTTTACCCTGCTATGCAAATTCCGCTCGAGAAATACAGCATGAGGCCCAGACCGTTGGAACTTTGAAATAAGCACTACAATGTAACGCCTGTCTTCACCTGATTCAGCCGCTCCTGCCTTCAGTTTATTATCATATTCCGGCCAGAAACCAACTGTTAATACCAAATTGTAAGTGAAGAAAGAAAGAACTTTTCACAAAAGTCAGAGAAAGTCCAAGAGCAAAATCCTCCCACTCGGTTCAGTTTCTGGCCGACCGGTAACTACCGCAGGCGACGTCTTCACGAAACGGACTCGACGTGGCGGTCAATCGACTGGCCCGCAGCGGCGATTATATACACGTTTACAATAGATCGCAATAACGTAGAGCGACATTGAATATAATAACTTGGGAGGTAGCTGGACCGGAGCGATATTCTGATGAATATGCTCGTAATCGTGAGCTAAGTCGTATGGCCGTGTCGCCCATCTTCTTAAAATTCTTCAGGCGAAAGGCCCGAAAGGTCGGGTCTTTCTGACGACTGGGAGGACTAACAAAGCACTTAGTATAGTCGCCAGGTTTTAACAGTGAAAAGTACGACGGTGAGGTACGTCGAATGGCAACAATGTTCTCCCCCTTCGTGAATCTTTCGGGGTAAAATATCTATTTCCGAGACGCTTCCTGCTGCGAGAAAATCGCAGCTTTCGGTAGACTGAAGGATCTTTGAGAGTTCACGCTCATTGTAATAATGGAGACAAAAACTTGTGAAGACCAAAAAGGGAACCGATAACAAACCTTAATTGATGCGGTTGAACGTTTCGGCCTTTTACGCCATCGTCAGCAACCAAATAAATGAGATCGCAGAAGAAGTTTTACGCACGGACTCTCGTGACAAAAATGGGTGTTTTTGGTCGAAGGGATCCATCTTTTTTCTGTTTCAAGTCAACAGCTCAGATCTCTGCTGGCCTTAATCCTTGGTATAAGCATTCTTTCCATCCCTGACCATCGTTACTGTAGTATGTTACTACCGGTTTACATTTTATGTTACTTATTACGTAACTTACTTCCGTTGTGCTAAACCTCTCTAATATTCCCCGCGGTCCGGCAAGAGCTACCAAAGCTAGAGGATCGAGCGAAGTGGTTCTGGTCACGGATGACAGAAATCACTGCCATAATAATCAATGGTAAAGGCAATGACAGTCACAAGTAAGATACTGCAATGGCTGCTTCTCAGCTCCCGGTATTACTGAATGCAAAGAGACGTAGGTACATACACTAGTCTTTCTTCTTCACCTTGGAATATGGGCATTATTTATTGCTAGCGCTGCCTCCGAGAAATAGCATGTATCATTTATAAACAAACCAGATGTACGCTTTCTTCTTAAGAAAAGGTTCTTTCAGTACTGCAACCTCTGAAGCGGCCCCTGGTGTGGCACATTCTCGGGGTAGGGACTGTCGTTCTCACAAAATTATTCCTCCCAATGAGGTCAAGGGTCCACATGTATGAGGTGGCATAAAGCGACGGCATTGAGGTCGTATGGTAGTTTGTTCCAGGCGTCATGTTATGTGCCGAAAGGCAAAGTAAAACCCTGTACCAGAGAGTGCTCCTCGTGGTACAGCTACATTTGTGAAACTAACGCTTGTCGACGGAGCTGGCTCTAATTATTTAGCGTTTATCTGGCGATGCTCACTTTTGTTTTAACTACATAACGTGTAACTATAACTAATAGGTTACAGGCTGGATGATCGCTTTTAAAAGAACTGAACTAGAAACTTAATAAAGGCCCATGTGTCCAGACTAATATAAACAAGCCGCTCCTTTTCCTGCCTAACTCATCCTGGCTCACCAGCTTTGCACGGTGGCCTTGTGAGTTAGTTAAATGGCAATGTATAGGGAAATTGTCGTCCTCCCAGCACAAATGCCCATCTTCAAGTTCTGATGATCTAGCTTTTCCGGATCCTTGCGCTCATCGACTCTCAGGCACTTAGTTAGCCAATTTCATACCCTAAACTAAAACTCTGGGAAGAAACAAGCCCGGCCACACAAGCAGGAGGGCTCCCTCAACAAGGATCAAACCAGTGGAGTGTATTTTCATGAGGCTATAATAGCTAGGGAGCGACGATTCAAAATTTAAAATATCGCGGATGAGACCTGCCCGAGTCACACAATCCACATTAGGCTTGTCGTTCATTGCGCACAATCTGGACACAGGCCAACCATGTACTTTTGGCAAGTAGTTTGCCCACACCTTGAGCAGCAGATCTTCACCTTTGACAAGGTGTCCTTCTTCAACTTATAGCCGGGTTGGCCAACCAGTTCCTTCACGTAGCGGTGGCACCTCTTCTTACTGGTTGGCAGACGCTCCCGATCATCTTCGCACACTTGACTTGTTTGCGGCATGAAGGCCATTTTGAATTGAGTCTTCTTGGAAAGACCCTTCTTGCTCCTCAACTCAACAAACGGGAGCACTAGGGGCTCTGCCAAGACCCAGCCAAGTTCAAATAAGTCCAGATCGCCAGGAGATAGCTCATTCTTCATAGCAAAAACAGTCTTTGCATTGACCCCAGCAGGTCGTCCAAATCATCGTCGCCGTCAGACCAATCCGCGAAAACCAAGGCAGCAGCTTCCTCCGCTGTGATTTGCGTCCTGCTTCTTCTGGTAGCCATCCGACTAGAGGTAGAAGGAGATGCTCCCAATAACGGTTCACAAAGGATAAGACGAAGTATTCACACGGTGAGCTTGAGCAAGTGTCCAGTACTGGTTCGATTTTGCAGATTATATGGGCTAGCGTTAATTTTCTATTTGCGGGAGGTAGAAGGTTCAAGAACCATCTCTGAGAAAAGATTATATGGTTGCCCTAAAAGTAAAACGTGGGGTAAAAGGTAAACACACAAGTATTCAGAAGCACATCTAGTCAGCACAGTGTCATAACGATGTCCATTCCATCTTTGCGAGACATCCCATCTTAACCCTGTTGGTTGCCATGGAAGCACCAGGGATCATTTCAAAACAAGATGTGATCCAAACTCTTTTATATAGACAGAAATGAAAAGTCAGGGCTCATCACCACCATTCCTTGTATGATTAAGGTGTTGCAGCTAAAGAGAAAAGTGGGGGGTTAAAAGAGCCCCCCCCCCCCCCCCCGGTATTGATAGGGTTAGGGTAGAATGAATAGGTTAAGCGGTTACTAAATATTGTCACGTTCAGCGTGGAGTGTAGGTGTATTTGAATATCAGTCGGGCAGTGTGTGCAGGTGTGAATGCGTGCTCCTGCTTAATTGATTTACAAAGGTCTAACCATAGGGGGCTAAGTTCTAAGCCTTTGTCCTTATTCATGACATCAAGGAAAAGGCTGGAACGGAAACCGCTCGAGCGAAAGCCGTGCTACTAACGACTGCACCACATGGGACTGCTTGCCAAGAGCCTGTGACAAGCGAATTTAGAGCACCTGCAAGCCTGCATCGCATGGTTGCCGCGAGCAGCTAAGACGCAGCCTCAGAGCCCTTTCTCACTCGTTTTCGAAAATTAGCTCGATACCAAAGGAAAACACGAACCAGCCATGCGACGCAGGTTGCAAGTGCTCTAGAGTCACTGGTCACCGGCTCTTCGCAAGCGGTCCCAAGTAGCGCAGTCGTTGGGAGTACGGCTTTTGCTCGAATGGTCTCGGTTCGAGTCCTCTCCCTGACTGCATTTTCCTTTACTGATTTTCCTTCCAATTCTTTGCTTTCGTTCAAAGTTTATTCTTTCGTTGGAAGTTGACAAAGTGTGACAGATTACTGTTGAACTCTACTCGTACTTTGGCTCTGATTTCTAAAAAAAGGTTGTGATAAGGAAAACTTAAGCGTGTAAAAATTACATTTTTTCATGCATGATCATTCTTTTAAGGATGCAAAAATGACAGTATTTCACGCTTAAAAGTATGAATTATCGTGCCATATTTCTGGTTGCGACTTGTGTGCGAAAGATCGGAAATTGAGCATTATTGACTGGTGGATCTGGAATAATTTTAAATAAGCTCTATTCAGCCGGGCTCGAACCCGGAAATGCAGTCTTAGTGGCAATCATGAATATGCATATATATCGGTAAGCGCCGAAGCGGGTAACCGCAAGTTAAAATATTATCAAGCCTATATTTTGTACCGGTACGGCCCTTGAACCGGCAAAAATGTCACGCATTGCAGGTGATGTGATGAAAAAACTATTGCAAATTTCGTGATGATTGCTTTGTTTGAATTATGCAGTCCAATCGTCTTGGCGTACTCGAAAAAAATTTGTCGTCGACATTAAGAAACTAGAAAACTTACTTGACCGTCATCCACAAGGAACGTTGTGATTTGATAAATTCCGAGTTGTTATGTTACATGTCACTTTGTTCAGGCTATTCGCCATGTAATAACAAGGAATGGAAATTCTTCAGAAATAAAGGCCTTGGAGTCTTCAGGAACTGGGCAGAAGCTGAGCGCAGCTGTGCTATGGATGGCTCCCAACTGGCTGTAATAGAAAGTGATGCTGACCGAGAATGCATAATACTCCTTAGCAAAAACAAGGGAAAGTTTTGGATTGGCCTTAGTGACGAAATCCAGGAAGGCAATTATCTTTGGTTGAATGGGCAACGTGTCACAGGATTTCCCAGGGTACCTGGCGCTGGTCAATCAAACGCAAATTATGATTTTAATTGTGGCACTGGAGAAGCAACGCCTGGGAGTTTGCAATTAAGTCTTTCAAGTTGTCATCCTGAACCTGAGCCATATGCATTTCTCTGCCAGTTTCCTGCTGCAGGTGAGGATACCTCCCCAATGTGCATTGCTTCTGCATAGAAGTTATAAATATGTCTACCAGACAAGATATTCCTTAGTCACATTGGGACGCTTAGGAGTATTAGAGTCTGTTCTGTAGATATCAATAAAGGTTAGACAACTATACGATAATCAGCATGCTAAGGAGCCCCTGGATGTTTCTCGTTTCTTTTGACAGAATACAGGCGTTGTGGAGGAAGTCGTTGGAAGTACTTTCCATTCATACTGTCTGGGCATGGTGCCAAGTTTCGTTGTGCTCTTGATGGTGGAAAGTTGGCTGGAATACAAACTGATGAGGAGCAGCAATGCAGTCAACAGTTTACCAATACGACAAGTGTGGACATTAGCTTATGGGTTTCCGGGGAGACGATTTTAGGATCACAACAAAGTGCAATAGTCAGCTCCAATTGTACACTCTCTACATCTCGAACGTCAAACTGTCACCTACCACCGTTCTACTCATTCTTGTGTGTAAAAGGTATGGAGCATCGTTGTATACGTAGCTAGCAGTGGATTAATGGTGTTGTTATCACCCCTGTCCGTACCAGGCTATTTTTGGTCCTCTGACACGCTATCGTTTGCGAGACCCCAGCTTACTCGGCTATAACATCCATGCAGGACAGAAGACGGTTTTGGTGTTTAGGTTTAGGTTGAAATTTACAACCACTGTGAAGTGCTCCGCAGGGGAGAGCTATTTCTATGGGTATCGTAAAGCAATGGTAATTGTTCCTCTATACTTTGTATTTGCTCAAAACACAGTCACGTTACAAGTACAGGATGTACTGCATGGGCTGTGAGAAACAAATGACACGGGGGAATTAAAAAACAGTGCTTTGAGAAGAAATAACTAAATGGATCTCATCATCACGCGCAAGCTAAAGCGCTTGCATTTAGACTTGTTGATATGCCTGGAGAATGGCTCATTTCTGTGAAAAATACCCTGCAGGGTCATTGAAATTGACAGACGCGAAAAGTCGCCACCATTGCCAGTGTTTTTCGAATGTAGCAGAGCAAAACAGGAGTGGGCCATAAACAACCACCTTTTGTTTGCGTTAACAAAATCTACTGTATGTCCACCTTGAGAAGAGAATACCAAAGACATTAATCTGTTCAGTTAGACACCAGCGGATTAATCACTTAGAAAAAGAGTTACACTAGGAATCACTTTCATCCACCTGCAGTGTTACACTAGAAATCACTTACACGCAAAGGTAAACTAAATTTATGTATTATTTAGGTGTTTCCGAGTTGAGCTCTAATCACTGGCGTGCTTGAAAATCTTTCTCTTCTGCCGATACTTCTCTGTGCGTCTTCATTCCACCTTAACAAAGTCTTTGAAATTTCAACAGGCGTTCCCCAACGATCACATCTTGGCCCCATCTGTTCTCTCTTCATGAATAAACGACTTGCCACAAACTGTACATATTGGCCATGGAATACCAGCGGAACTTTACACTGAGGATACACTACTCTTAAGGACTCTGTCTAGACAACAGCGTAGAGAATATTAAAGAGCTGCAGACACCCTCACCTTGGTATCCGACTCGTGCCGTGAGGTAGAGCGTTTTGGCTATACAAAGACAGGCATGCCCATTATTGAGCAACTTTATTGTTAGCCCTTTCTTCGAGTCTGCCACCAATCCAAAATCAGTAACGAAGTTTTCAATAGCATCCCGATGTGCAACTGAAAAGTTAGTTTAATGGTCAGATCATTTCCGAACAACAGTCTAAAAGAGGTCGATTTTCTGACATGACTGACTCAAGATTTATCACCAAATACTATTGGAAACGGGGATATAACTGTTTTAAGTGATCACTGGTCCTGGAGTGCACATCACCAGTTTGGCACGCCAATTGCAACCTGTCTCAGTGGCACTTAAGTTGTTGCTGCAGATATTGAGCGGGCCTAAGCTAGTACTAATGTTGCTCGTTCCATCCTTTGGGCGCAGTGGACGACCCCAAAGTCTCTTCTCGTTGTTGAGTGGGGTTGACCAGCGCTTACTGGGGATGTAGAATGAATTCTGTCTTGCTCCTAAATGATATACATATATGTACATGTATATTATTCGTTCATTCATTCATTCATTTATTGATTTTGGGAGATGAGATTGCCCAATAGGTAATGACAGCTAATCAAGGCCCTCTCCGAAAGATGGAAAATTGTAGAGGGAAGAGAAAAACACAAGTGAGGGACCTTGCCTGTGAACGAGCCGCCAGAAAACTTCCAGCCGGTGGATTTTTCGGCACCATGCAAGTGTGGGAAGGTCAGGCAGTTGTAAGAGGTCTTGGTTGCTTTCCGTTGGGCGACGAACAATCGCTTTCGCGAGAGAGACCTACACACGTTCCAATTTCAATTGGAGGCTTTGAGAGCATGTCAAACTAAATGCACGTGTTCATTAGATAGCTTCTTCTTCTTCATCCATTTCTGCCACTTCCTGACTGCTGTATATGCCTTTAAAAGTTGGTAAGTACGTTAGCCGTGATTGCAACTTTCAGACAAACACAACTGCAGTAAGGACAGACTCAGTCTGCTCAATCTCGGCGTTCATTTTTCTCTCTGTGTGTTGCTATGGAACGTCCTTCTCCTTCTGCAATCAAGTCTATGAATCTCTGATAGCCAACTGTTTACACTAGTTGATTGGGATTACTAGAAGCGCAGACGTTACAATTTCGACCCGGATTCTTATAACCCTGTGGGATATCATAAGCTGTTTAGAGCATCGGGCCCTTTGGTTGCCGGGTTCAGGGACTAACCCACTCATTTAGGAAGGCTTTCCCTTTCTTGGGGAATGCTAAATTATTATTAATAATTGGAAGCAGCAGCCGGTCACCCCGCAGAGTGTGATCAGATATGGTGTTTCGATAACCATGAAGTTCTCACTTCTGCACGGACACATATTGGGTTGTGGTGCCCTCTACCAACAACACGCGACTGATTTTATTGATACATCAGATCAGGAACAAGAATTCAGAAAGATAAAAAAAAGTTGTGCCATCTGACTAAAATATTGATTGCTGACTGGAAAAAACCTCCGTGGTCTGACGGACATGTGCAACGGAGCAAAGCCGCTGGTAAACCTATCACAGCTGTGTAGGAAAGCGAAAATTGTTAAAAAAAACTGAATATGTCGTCATTGGGACAGATCGCAGAAAGTTCAGAACATAATATAACTAAGGAAGGGCTGGGTGGGAACTGAGCAACAGCGTGTGGACTGGCTGGACACGACTGAACAGAGCGTCTGCCTTCAGGCTCTTATATTGCGTGAAATTCAGGTGCAGCCGGGGAGAACTTACTTCTGGTCTCCCTCGCTGCGCTCGGCCGGCGAGAAGCGTCATTTCTCGCCTCTGCACAGACACATATAATAGGGTTGTGGTGCCCGCTACCAACCACACCCAACGGTTATAGCATGGAAAAGATGAAGAGGAAGAAAGAATAGAAAGAATGCTGCCAGAAACAGAAATTGCAGCCGAACAGAACGTATGACACAGAGGAGATCAGATAGTGATTCGTTTAAATAGTCGTCTTTGGCTACTTCCCTCTTCCACCCTCCATGTCGCTGGAATAAACGGTCCGTAATTCCAGCGTTACCTGCTGCTGCAGCACATCCTGAACAAAGACTGCGCAAACCATAGTTTAGTGAAAGCAGACATGCAGACTGTAGACATTAGCGAACAAGTTCTCTTGCTCTTGAATAGGTCATCGGGGTAGGTCTAAGATAAGATGTGCCACCGTTCTTGTGGCCGAGTTTGCAAAATGACGGTTGATCTTCTTTGTGCTGGCATTCTTCAAGGAAGCGCTCAACAAGGCCATGGGACATAATGGTGTATGCGCTCGTGCTATAAAAACCCAATGACCTTCCAGTAGAGTTTCGCTTTTCCGCTGGTCAATGAAAATAGACATGTGCGTGTCAAAGAACCGTAGACAGTTCTGTGAAAGACGGCTAAATTCACTCCAACGTAAGAAAGAAGCGTATCATAGAACGGTCAACGGGACAATTTGCAAGTCTGCAAGGTCAGGATGAGGAGATGTGAAGTGGTCAGCCACCTTGCGGATGTCCGCTGATGAAATAGGCTGTTTCTGAATAGTGGGTGCAGCGACGATGCGACGAGCACCAGCGACAATCTGCTGAAGCAATGGAGAGTTGGTAGCATCAGCAACGCTGGCTTTCTCGTGAGCCCAGGCGATTGCTCCCACGGCCGCGTAGATCGGAGCTTAGCTGCCAGCTGTCTACAGAAGGAGGGCAATGTACAGACAAAGATGTGAGCTCTTTGCAGGAAGAGTTGGCAGGGGATGCGAAGTTGCCCATTGAGACCAGCGATAGACGCCCGAATGTACTTGCAAGTCTTCACGGTGCTAGGTGGGCGATCAGGCAGAGCTATGACCGGAAGTCGACGAAGGTGTTGCAGAGACGAATCCTTCATAGCCTCCAACTCACGCCATTCTCCAAATGAAAAGAACCCTATTAAGAACGGGCAGAAACAAGAATAGCAAGACGAAGAAGTGCATAAAGAGTTAAGAGAAATCAGAAAAAGAGAAAGACCATTGGTGTTGATCCTTTCATATTACGCAACAAGGTCATCACGCTGCAGACATCTGAAGCAAATGAACGAACACTGATTCGGGACTTACTTCCCGGGTATATAGACCTCATGCTGGAGTGCAACAGATAGTTTCAACACTGCAGAGAACTAGAAACAACACAGAAGAGAAGCAAACACTTGCATGAAGAAATACTCATGCCACCAGCAGAGGAATCATGGCATACAGACTAGCGATTGGGTGTCGGCGCCGCCCTCTGGGCGTGGCACTCTGGCCATCCCCTGTGCGCACTCTAAACAAGCAAACGCAAACTGACCATCAGCGCTCCATGACTTGACTCAGACATTGCCAACCACACTGAACTTCTCTGGCATGTGGTCTAAGCACTATGGCCATCCGCCCGCGCAGTACCAACTACCCTCAATACTTAACTTCTTTAGCATCTGAGCCTAGCACTATGGCCATTCGCTTGCGCCATCCCGACAATGCTCAATAGACCCATTCCAAGTCAGCCATTTTGACAACGCTGTCATGGTAAAAATGGCATCTGAAAATCGTGGTGAGCAAACGAAAGCATCCTGAAGGCCGCCAGAAAGTTGGGTTTGTTATGCTCGTGTCTTCGTCGTCTTTTTATCTCCTGAGAGACTGTTCGAATACTGTGCGATGGAAGGTTGTAGCAGTAGTAGTACTATGGCGAGGGAAACGCTCTCTCCGCTGAACCGTGTTCAGTTGCCGACCTTTTACGCAAAAGATCTGCCAATTCGACGGAAGAATTCAATGCTGCTCGTCTTGGCCTGACAAAGCTTCGTGTGTCAGAGCTGAAAGCTGTGGCTAAAGAATTAAATGTTCGCTTGACTGGAGCTGAAAGGAAGGCTTAAATAATAGAGCGGCTGATAACCATGGCTCAAGTTGATGCCATCAAGTCTAGCTCAGGTGACGGTTTCCTCCGATTGACGTACATCACAGGAGACGTTCGTCAAGCGCTCTTGTCGTTGCCTGCGTTTGCCACCGTGAAGGAGTTGAAAAAAGAGTTTAGTTCAGTAGTGAAGGAGTTCCACTTTATGAATGTTCTAACGTACCTCGTGTACGGGAGAGACAAAGCGTTTGATATGGATAGCATGCATGCGTTTCGGTCACTGAAGGGCAACCGATTTTTCGCGGATGGCTTCGTCAAGAACGGTGAACACATGGTTTTTCTCCTAAGGAGCATGGTGGTGTGACGATAACGTATGTTCGCGGGTATGTTCACCATTCAATGAGCTTAAATCCGCCACTCACTGTGTACATAGCTTTAAACAGTACAACTGGTGATATTTACAGTGCCCAGTGTAACTGTGTCACAGGCTTCGCAGAAGCATGTAATTACGTCGCAGCGCTCTTGTTTTATTTGGAAAATGCAAAGACTTCCAGACGAAGTGCCGAAGACCTCACAGCCCATGCTGTAGAGCCAGCCGCCAAAAAAAGCAGTTGAACCTTCACCTTTACGAGATTTAACTTTTTCCAAGCCATGCCACAGCAGTGTTGGAGATGGGAGTTCCGCTGCTGAAGATGGTCAACTGAAGCGTTGCGATTTTGAGCCTAGGCGCCTGAAAGACTGTTAACTAGATAAAGCAGCTTTGCAGGAATAATTACATGGTTTTGGTGACAACAACTTACCGCACGGCGAAAGCACTTAAAAAGTCAGTAAAGAAAAAATGCTCTCCGTGGCCCAGCATTCTCCAGCACTCATGGTTCTCCTCCTCTCCGATCTGACTGCTACCGTACACTCAATATTTACTCAATCCTCAAAAAAGAACACAAATGAAACACAAAACATAAATCTGCTGCTTATCAAAAAATACTCTATAATCAATCCTTCTGGTCCTTCTGTACAATAGGCCGTTCTGCTTTCTTTAATTCACCTTCTGGCGCAAACCAAACTCATCCCTCACGTACCTTTTCCAAAGACATAGCTGATTCGTTTTATTCGTCTCGATATTCTTCTTCTCCAGCCTTAGACACTTCTAAACTCCCATGGATGCCTCCAATCCCACAAGCCTCAACCCCCTTTCACCTCTTCCTTATAACTCCTTCCATTATCAAAAAAATCCTAAAATCCAGGAAAAACGACTCAGCCCCTGGTCCTGATTCTATTTACTACGGATACCTGAAACACCTACACTGCACTCACCATCTTCTAGCTACCCTCTTCATCAAGACCCTTCTGTCTGGCACAGCTCCCCCTGCTGGTCTGTCTCTAATATCACACTTATCCACAAATCTGACCCAGCCTCTGACCCAGCAAGCTTTAGAATGATTGATATCTCCTCCTCTGTCGGGAAAACTTTCCACCTCATCCTTGCTGTTCGCTTTCAGTCATTTCTCCTTTCTAACAAGCTCATTGATCCCTCTTTACAAAAAGGCTTCTTATCCAAAATTAACGGTTGCATAGAGTATTGCTCAGTCCTTAACTCGTTACTCCTTCACACATGCTCACAGATAAAAACCTTGCACTGCCCATGGTTTGATCTCGCTGATACCTTTGGATCTCTCTCTCACCCTCTTATATCTTATACCCTGGCTCTTAGTCAACTCCCACCTGCTATTCAATCCTATATAAACTACCTTTACTCCCAGCTCTCAGCAACCTTTACCACTCCATCTTGGTCTTCCTCCCCGTTCGCAATGTGCCGTGGCGTCTTCCAAGGAGACCCTCTCTTACCCTTCATCTTCATCCTTTGCTTTAACCCCATTCTTGACATTCTGAAACTAAACTCTAAAATTGGCTACAAATTCAATAACTCCTCTGTCATCTCTCTTCCCTATGCTGCTGACTTTAACCTGATTACAACAAACAAACGCACTCACCAACGTCTCCTTACTCAAAGAAATACCCTTGCTACTTCTATGAATCTGAAACTGAAACCCTCTAAATGCTGCTCTCTTTCTATTGTCTCTGGTTCACCTAAACCTATCTCTTTCGGCGATTACTATCTCTGACCTGACCATCCCGACTTTATTTGACAAACCTCACAAATACTTTGGTTCAATCATTAGTCCCTCCGCTTCTCCCTCTGCTGGCTTCGACTTTCCACATAAGAAACTCTCTTCAATTCCATCCAATACTGACTTTTCCCTTGTGCGCCCCGAATACAAACTAAAAATCTACACTACCTATGCTCTTTCTTCCATTCGCTTTCACCTTACTGTCCATGACCTGACAAAAACTCATCTGGCTTCACTTGATGCTCTCTCTATCCGATATCTTAAGTCTTGGCTTTCCCTCCCTCCTTGTGCAACCATATCCATCCTCTACGACCCCTTGACTCTCAACATATCGACTATTACATCACTTTATACAGAATGTTATGTATGCCTTCTCCTATGCTCAACTTTCTCTTTCTCCTGACCCCACTGTCCACTCTGCGCTTGACTTTAAGGTCCAACTCTCTTCTTCCTACAAACACAAACTCGACTCTGCCGCTCTATCACACAAATTTGTCTCCTCCATTCTGCAAGCGTCCTCAGATGTGCCCACATCTGCACAATGCTACTCTCACGCCAAACGTACGATCGAGCAACAACTGAATGAACACCTCACTTCCTATCACAACGACAAATACAACTTCTTCTTACTCAAGACTCCTTCCTTATACTGCTACATCTGGAACGGACTGATGCCTCTTGGAAATCCTTTCTCTACTCTCTGCCAAAAGGTGTAATGTCCTTTGTCCTTCGCTCTTTCATGGACTGCCTCCCCTCTCTCGCTAGTCTGAAACGCATGACCAAACGAACCACGACACGTTGCCCTCACTGCATGCAACAACCACGAGACACTACACCACATACTTAACTCTTGCTCTGTCTTCCTCAACCAAGGGCGTTACACCTGGCGGCACAACTCTCTCCTTCAACACCTTCTCGCTCTAGGCTTTTTCTACTCATCTGTTAGCTCTCCTCCTCAAATTTTACTGACTTACCTGGACACTTAACTTCCTCCAACTTGACAATCCCCACTCATGTACTACCAACATTCCAACGTCCCGACCTTGTATAGCTCTTCCCCAACAGGAAAATCTACGTAATTGAACTGATTGTCCCCTTCGAATCCAATCTTGACTCTGCACGCTCTAGAAATTCTGCCCGCTACGCTTCTCTTATCTCCGACCTACGCCCTTCTTTTTACTACGCTCGTTTCTTTTCCCTCAATGTTGGATCTCGGAGGTTCTTATCCGACTCTAACTTTACTGTCCTAACATCTATCTTACGCCCTGAATCAACAATCTCTCCTCGACGACTTCGCTCTGACCTATCACGACTTGCTACTCTGTGCTCTTACGCTATCTTCCGTCCCCGCACTGAACCGTCCTAGACCGCACCACCCCTTCTCTCCATTCTCAATTAATCCTGTTAATTTGGTTTTATGTGACAAGACCCATTAGGGGAGGCACTACCTTTTTCTTTTCATGCATACAGTAGGCCATCTCCCTCTCTCTGTTTTTCTGCCTTTTCTCCTTTTATAACCTGTTGTACCGCAGTTGTAACACAGACCTGACTGATAGAGGGTGGTCTGTGCATCCACACCTAGACCTAAATGTTGCTCAGTATAAAATGTACGTCCACAGCTCTACAGAACCTTATATGTCTATTTAGTTTCAACAACATAGGTAGACATATCCGAGGTGGGTGTCTGGGGCAACTCCTACCCAATAAAGAGTATTACAACAACTTCCTGAAGAACTCTGAACAAAATCGGTCTTGTCCTGGTTAATTATGGGCATTATAGTGGAATACGCACGCTATTTGAATCCCGATTTTTTCAGTATGCCTCTGCTAATCGTGCAGCATTGGGATGTATGAGCTTCTGCAACAAAGGCGTAAAATCGCCAGGGAGGATGAATCGAAGAGTAGAGTTTTTCTACCACACCTTGAAAAGGCGTCAGAACATGAAGATCACTTGCAGCGTTGGGCTTCCTCCCTGTTTCTCATGATTAGCCCATCACTCGGTCGCTTCGGCTTCTAGCACAGACAACTTACATTTGTAGCGCTATCATCGACGCACGACCTTCTGCGACAAACCAACCAGTCGCTGCCTGGACTCGGACTTCGCGAAGAAGCGAGTGTTTGTATATTCTTTTGGACCTGCAGTCATTATATGTTCTCAAGTTCTCAGTTCGCGATCGACTCCGGAGCATAATATGCTCCGGAGTAGACTATACGTTGGTGGATAAACTACTCATGAGAGGAAGTTCTACTGCGGAGCAGATTATCGGAGGGGGATAAACTGCTCCGGAGCAGAATATCTGGAGGGATAATCCGCCACAGGGGATAATCTACCCCGTGACGGGCGCAGGCGGGCGTACATGGACGGGTAATTGATGGTGACCACAACAGTACACACGTAAAACCAAAACATCGCATTCCGGACCTTCGGACGAGAAGAGGTTCCAGCGACAGGTGCCGTCTAAGAAAAGATTTTGCCTGTGCTGTAGAACTCAAACACCAGAAATAAAATCTCTGAAAGCATAACGAGAAACACATAGAAGGAGCCACCAAGGGGGGAGG
>JAOWAW010052344.1:0-17015 GCA_028565695.1 Nicola tetela | reverse complement strand
ACCTGTGGTGGTCCCTGGTTTGATTCCCAGTCAGGGAAATGGCCTAAATTTTTCGTCTTTGCCTGTGTCATGCAACTTCTCAAAATTTAATATTTACTATTCTTCTCCATATCTTTTAATATATACACACATATATATGATATATGTGTGTATATATAAATATAAATAAATAAATATATATATATATATATATGAGATATATATAGCAGGCAATGAAAGCAAAAAAATTGACATCAAGAACAAGTTGTTCATTTTGCTTTGAAGCCTTTCGTACTATTGCTCGTCAGAATGCTACATAGCAAGTGTTTTGAAAACGTACATTACACTTTGTCATAACTCAGCGGTAAGGAGGTAGGTGTTAACTTGTGTGTGCACATGTAAGTGAAAGTGACAAAGTGCATTTATTTGATACATGCTGGTATAAGTACACGTGTATATACACACACATGGATATTTGAAGACTAGTTGGTGATATGAATCCTATCAATCCACAATATTTCCCAAGCTTTTTATTTTATAAATTTTGGTAAAGCCCTCAGATTTACTAAATTAAAAAGCATGCTGAAATTTCTAGACAAGTCAAAATGCTGAAACGTTCCTTGTGGTGTCACCATACAAAATGAAAACACATACAAAAGTTCCTTTTCGCAAAAATTAAGAAATGTAAAGCTTATGATATATAGTGGATTTACAGTATATATAGACACAGCAAAATTAATATTTTACAAATCGTCCAGACAATCAATGCACCACCAAAGCATAATATTGCCACATGAAAGACACAGTTTCAACCGCTGTTGGTAACAGGTCTTTGCTCAACACTCAAAGCTTTTCGTCCAGTCCTTATCAAGAGTTAGACTGGAAACATTATAAAGTTATGTCATCACCTTACTAAAACCAAAGCTTAAATACATTGAAGGTGAATTTTTCACTAATGGTTATAACACTAACATGATTGTATGACAATATCAATGTATATAACTCTTGCAAAAAGAATTGGTGAAAATAAGGCAAGAGATGTGTTCAACAAGCGTAAACCAGCTGTAAACTTAATAAGTTTACGGTTAAACAACAAACAAAATTCTTCTTCTTGCACAACATTGGCTGGCCCCAACGACTTAATATATAGTGTCTCCAGGATGCCCAGTTGTAGTTGATGTCTTGCTTGTCTGATAACTGAAAAGGCCTGGTCAGGGCCATCCAAAGTCCAGCAAGGCACTCCACATTCTCCTTCAAGTTCTTCATGATGGCAGGGTGTATTTGCTTAACTTCAAGTGCCAGTTTTGGTTTCAACAGTTTTAGAGAGACATGTTGTTTAATTCGCTCAGTCAACTGTAGAGATGTCTTTCCAACATATGTTTGACCACAGCAACATGTAAAATGATAAATTCAAGAATTTTTCATAGTTGTTGGCAAAACATCTTTGGCTCTTGCTGGAAATGGCAAGTCTGGTGGTAAAACAACTCTCAAGTGTCAACCAACAGTGGTTGAAACTATGTGTCACTCTGAGTGATAAAGTCAGTTCATGCAAATAAATGCACACAAGATGCTAGAGTGAAGGAGAAAAAGATAATTTATTGTAAAAACATTTTAACATACTGTGCCATCATCAGTTTGTTGTTCTGGTAGTGGGAAAGTCTAAACTGTGTTTTTATGTGGTTTGTGTGTTTCAGATTTGTTAGTAGAAGGTGTGTATATTGTGAGTAGTGGTAAAATAGGAGTATGCATATGTGGTGTGTATGGTGAGAAGGGGACAATGTGTGAGTGTAGAGTACGCAATTTGTGTACATAGAGAGCAAGAGTGAGAATGTGTGGTGGAGAGCAAGTATGTGTCTTGTTGTGTGACGGTATTACACTAATGGGTGATGCATTGATTGTCTGAATGGTCTCCTAACTGTTAACTTTGCTGTGTCTCTATGCATCTATATGTGTGTATATATACACACATATGTAACTTAATGATATACACACACACACACACACACACACCAGTAAATACTGTAACCATGGCATGGTTGCCGATGTGCTGGCTGTACACCACCCTGCCATGTCTTGGAATATAGATTTATCTTGTTTGGAATTGCTTATCAGCTCCTCTCATACACTCAGGAGCAATCCTTTGGGGATGATTAGTCAGCATAGAGTTCTGACTTGTTGCAAGCTCTGTTCACATTAAGGAATATCTACACATCATTGGCCCTAAGGGCAATAACTACAGTGCAAGCTTTTAATAGTTCTACACGTATAACATTGAACAATGTAACATGTAACATGAAAATGAACATTAGCTGTGCTCTGGCTGAAGAACACAAGGCCCTTGAGTCATCATTTGAATGCTGTGGAGGAAGCATGCACGCATAGCATCAAGGATCGCTGTGCTTGACTTTTAGAATCTAGTGACTGAGTCTTTATCGACCTCTTAGATCTTTTGCAGGGAGCCAGATCAAGAACCAGTCCTGATTGATGACTTACAATTGTGCACAGTTCAGCGGAATGAAAAAACTGTCCTTTTGATGGTGGCCGATGTGACATTGCTTAGCCTAGTTGCTTTCATTAGTTAAACAAGTCTGTGCTACTGACAGACTTTGCATAACAGCGAACCCTCTTCACACAAGGAGGGAAGTTCAATGTCCATGCAGGATTAATATATGAAGTGTGTGGGAGTCCTGCAGCATCACATGGCCGTCTCTCATGCACCCCTGTCAAATCCCAGTAACATACATACATATATATATATATATACTGGTATATATATATATATATATATATATATATATATATATATGGTACATCGACAATTACAGTGCACTACACAACTCTACACATATGCATGCAGCCAACCAAGTGAAGGCTGCAATGTCTGGAATGCGTGGGCATCCAAGTGGCAGCACTACATATGTATGGCCAATTAGGACAGAGTGCCTGCCGCTTGCCTAATGTTTGTTTTTAATACTCTGCAGTGTTTCTCTGGTCGGCTTTTAGATGCTCAGGACATGGAAAAGGCATCTGCAATTGCAGTCAAGAGCTGTTGTTTCTTTCTCCGCCAGGATTTCTCCAAGGGGTGTTATCTGGTCACCAACCCCAGACCACAACTGAGGTGAGAACACAATGGTCACTCTGACCACTGTGCATGCTGCACAACACAAAGCCATCACATTGAAGTGCCTGTGAATCAACCTACTTAGTGGCATGTTTGGCTGTATATTACTCACTCTGCCTGCAAATCAAACTCAACAAGCAGAACAAAAAAGACACCAAAGTTCAACCTCAAAACCACACAGAAAGCTTCTCCAAACCAAACGGGCTGCTTCCCTGCATAACTGCCAAAGACCCAGAAAACTGATCGGACAATAGCAACAGTGATAACACAGCAAGTTCAGATGTGTCTGGTCAAGGAAGAACAAGTAAGGAAAGCCTTGACATCACTGAAACATACCCAGTACCTTCTTGTCCTTAAATTGTTGCAATGCTTACTTGGAAAATGCCTTGCATTAGGCTGGTGGTGTGGTCCCCAAACTTGCAAATGGTCAAGTGACGTACAGGCAGCTGCATCACCCAGGCAGTGAGAATGAGAATGATTCGCACTACTATCTGTGCAAACAAACATGCACACACATGTGCACCTTAGTTAGTCCTGTCTTGATTAGGTCCCGAAGCAGGTCTAAGTGCTTTGTTGCATACTATTTTTAGTAGGTAGGTATAGTTGAAGAATTATCTGCCACTTGTGTGTGAGGATGACAGTGACCCACTGATGACTGAGCCATTGTGCAGCTGAGGATGACAGTGATCCACTGATGACTGAGCCATTGTGCAGCTGAGGATGACAGTGATCCACTGATGACTGAGCCATTGTGTAGCTGTTGTACTTTTTTTTTGTTTTGCCATGTTTTCACTTGCTACAAACTTCTTCCTGCCCTTTGCATGTGATGCACTTGCTGTGGTAAAGACAAGTGTTTATTGACACACACAAACACACACACACAAACACACACACACACAAACATACACACACACAAACACACACACACACACACAAACACACACACACACAAACACACACACACACAGACACACACACACGCCATGAAACACTGAGAAGTCTGAGTGGCAAAGCTACATTAAAGTTCAGTACCATGTCTTTGTGTTTTGGTGGCAGCACATGGTCATTTGCTATGACAGCAATCGTCGTGCAAAGAATCTACCATAGACAAAACATGCAGACAAGTAGAACATCAGCAAGAGAAACAGAGAAGCAATAAAACCCAAATTAAAACTTCAAGGTTTTACAGAAGAGATGAGGCAAAGGGGATGTTGACCAAGAAAAATCTTCATACAACAAGTGCGTGACTGAGATAACATCATAAAAAAGTGGCGAAAACATGAAATAAAGGTCAAAACGATTGAGAGATAGGGGAAGTAGAAAGTGAGCCTCAAAACAAAATACCAATGAAGAGAGGACCAGAAAGAACCAGTGATCAAGGACCAAGAAAAAAAACTCCATCACTTACTTTAATAATCCTCAAGACTACATTTTTTATCGAGAGGTAATGGTAGCTGGTGAGCAGCATGATCATGTCCAATGCTGATTTGGCAACATCATAATCTGGAAACTAGGCAGTGAAAGCAACAAAGAGGTAAAAGGGAGAAGGGGAAGTTAAGAAGACATGGCAAAACAAGAAACAAACACACCCACACACAGACATAATACACAATGTTTTCCAGCACAAAAAAACCGAAAAATGATCACCTACACCATTCCTTCCTGCCCCAGCTTCTCTTAAGTGCACAAAAACAGTTCTATTCAATACTAGAAGCTGCACCACAGCCTAATTAGTGATGGTACATTGTATCAGTAACAAGTTCTGGCATTCCAGCAACACTTGATTGTAGGACATACGCATACGTCTCAAACGTGAAAGAAAATCCATCACAGGCTCCGTACCCTAATTGAGAGCAGCTGAACATTCAAAGATTCAATGATTGATGTCTTTTGCTTTGTGAAACCGTGGTGCAGGTATTCACTGCAGATAAACATGCCCTGCATTGCAAGCACAAGACACCTACAACAAACAAATAAACATGGAACCAAAACCAAAACACCCAACAGACTTCAATTCAACCATCTAGGCACCACCATTTTTCCCACATGCATGGGAACCCCCTACACTGTTCAATAACTGTAATTAAGGAGGCTCAACACAGTTTTTTCTAAATGTAAACTGTCCTATATCTTTGTGCAGACACCCTTAAAAGGCTTTTAATTATAAATGTAAATTTTAAAAGAAATAACAGGGGGTTACAGACTTCATTTTCAAGTTGTAGCTGTTCAAAGTTTGCTACTATTCTACATAATTCTAGATCAACCCACCCACAAGCGAGAGTGCATGACATTTTGGATATAAGCTTGGGCAGCATTTGGATGTGCAGTGCAGATGCACAGTTGAAACTGTGTTGAGCCTCGTTAAGAATGGAAAGTTTTGGTTGCTAGTAATTCTTGTTATCTGGCTTTGCATGTAGCTTGCTCAGAGTTTATATTTTTTAACCCTGTAATATTAATGAGTAGTGGTGAATATGCATACTTAGAGAATGGGTAGCTAGTTAAGTTTTAATGAAATACTGACATTACAGAATTTACCAAGGATATACTACAGAAAATTCCACTTTTACTGTATAATCTACAGATTAAATATGGCAACCTTGACTGACGGTATGGCTCTTTTTTCGATACTAGCAGCAAAATAGACACCAGCTTTTCCTGAGAACAAAAGAAAAAACAATATCAAACCATGGCAAGGCAGGACAGCACAAATAGGAAGGTATCACAGGAGCATAAATGGCACAGCACACATACTACAGACATGCCAGAGACAATAAAGTAATGTAGATGTGCCTCTTGCAAGCCCCTCTTACTTTGATCACACTCAAGTTGGCCGGTTTCCTCTCTCCTTTGTCAACCTGGAGAACTTTGATGTCAGGAAAGACATAGGTATAGTACAACAGCGAGCCAAGAACTGTCAATGCTTCTCGCCGGGGCCCCTTCAAGAGAAGAATAAGCAAAATAGAACAAAAACACTCTACCAGTGTGCCAGGAAACAACAGAAAACAGCATTCATGCAGAAACACAGACACACACACAACATGCACATGCACGCACACAAAAACTTCTGCTCATGTCACTCTGACGTCTACTTCACAAGAGTTCTATGTAGGGTCAAAGGTCACAGATAGCTATTGTAGGTAGGAAAAGGTTCTAAAGAAAGTTCAAATTTAGAGTTTGAACACAATCAGCCAAAACTAACCTAGGCCTGGTAAAATGCTTTTCTTGATCATTCTAGTGATTTGTATGTATATGCTCAATGAGTTGACTCTAAGCTATAGTGAAACAGCTGCAAAATTGTTTTTAGTCAAAAGGTTAAAGCTTCTGCTTAAGTCAGCAGATGTGAACATCACCCTTAAGGTGGCTCATGATCAACTGGGTGTGACATCACTATGGCAGAACCTACAGAGGATCCAAGTTCATGTACAGGCCTTGTCATTGTGACATCCCAACTGGGTTGAGTCACCTTAAAGGGCAACTCAACCCCCAAATCAAAATTTCACCAGATCTATCATCTTATTCCTTTCAGAATGTCTCTGCATGAAGCAGTGGGAGCTAGTACTGCCACCATTCACTGATTGACCGAGGGGAACTGCACGATCATGCTGCCCTTGCCAGCACTTTCCAGGAACTGCACATACACATACTGCAGGTGTTTTTGACTCTCTGTATACAACACTTGAAAGATACAATTCTACCATTACATGTTCTTGACTTGTATACCATGGAGGTCACTTCTCCATGGACATTTCTTGTGATGCCTGTGTCTCTCGAATTGTGAGATTCTTGTGGCTTACAATCCACGATAATTCTACACTCAGCTTCATAAAATGCAGCACGTCTTCAATGATGTGGAATCTCTGCCGGACCTAAAGATCCTGTAGTATCTTCACATGCTGTTTACCATTCAGAAAAGAATGAAGCCATCTGAACACTGTTGTTGAGTCGGTCATCAACCACACTTCTTCGATGCCTTAGTCATCAATGCTATATAATTTGATACCTAGTCAGAGATATCACCAGCCTCATTTGATGAATACACAATTGTGCCAACAATGCTTAATCAATAGCTTTGTTCAGCTACATTAGATCAAGGTTATTTGTGTCCATGTTGATCATTGTGTTTGAGCAATTCAATGAAGTGATCAAGCAAAATGATTGAATCAGCAATTTTCTTCTTCTTTTTCTTTAATTTTTCTTCTTTCACCTTTACATCCACTCTTCTTCATCAGACATACCCTAGTTAGTGTCTTAGCCCTTTATTAGTTGGTAGGAAAAGCTGTAGATTTAAAGTAAAAATGTGTCATGGTTTGAAACAAGCAGAGGCCAGGTGCTGAAGAAGCATGCATTAACTTGTGGCCAAACTGTTGGAAATATAATTAATATGCAGCCATCTTAAAGAAGGTCACCATTTTCCTTTGCTATACACATGCTCTCTCCCAAGCTTCTTTCTCAACACATTGTCTTGATACTACAGTACTCCTTAATACTACTCATTTGAACCTTGTTATTGTCTTGATGGAAATAGCTGTTCCTACGGGTTTTCGACTATGGAAAGGGGCTTGATTATACAGTCCACTGAGCTAACCCTTGATTTAGCCCCAATCAATTTCTTACAGATCCATCATTGGTTGCCAAGATCTTTTCTGCTGCGTAGATGAAGTCACCGATGAGCATCGCTACTCCAGGCAGTTCCATTGAGAAGATGGTCTTTGCATTTTTAATGACACACTCCATTATGACCTGAGGAACATAAAAAGCAACACAACAAACATGTCCTTGAAGAAGCCAGTGGCACAATGGACAACTTGCCATGCCTGCCTGTTTATAGATATGGTTGTGAAGAAGTCTCTCTCAGGCATTAACTCCCAGTCTGCAAGTTTCAAAATCTTCTTTGGCCACTCTTTACGATCAGTGCATGGTGCTCACCTGATCCGATGAGTGCAATGCTTCATGTAAGAGTCTGTACGTGTGTGCCAGGTAATCGTCTGGTGGCAGAGGACCTTTGTAGCATTCAAGTGTCATGTGACAGAGCAACTTATATGCGCTTAGTTTTCCCTCTTTGTACTTTTCACCGAGTGAACAGGCCTGGGTTGAAAAAGAAAGAAAACCTTAAAAATGACTAACACTCTTCTACTTAACTAATTCAAAGACCAGCAGTAAAAGGCTGAAACAAACATGCCTCCCACATGGGAAAACAAATGTTCGTTGCTGTCACGATCATTCGAACCCAGAAGTTTTACTGTGAGGGGAAAACTACACCAAAATTGAGTGGCCATGACAGAGGTGACATTGCAGTTCAGTCGAAATCAATAGTTAATTAGCCGCAGCAGGACAATTAGTGTGTCACAGTTCACTACAGTTCTAGCAGTTTGTTTCGTTGGTGTGCTGTAGATCACTAGACATGCCGTGCCGCTGTGGAAACACATATCGCACATGCCAACCAGATCATAGATATCAAAACTTCCTGTCTATGCTGTGAGAGGGAACATTTTTACATTGTATGTTATAATGGTTGGGTCAGGATGTTTTGAAAACCAGAACCCACATTCCATGCAATTTCTTTGGCTTATGCTTGTGACATGCGTCATCTTTTTGGTAAGGCTTATTCTCTTGTCTGCACAGCAGTGATTGTCACAAGTATGCCAAGGGATAACTTTCAGAAAATCAGAGATGGCAAGTCAATAAAGCCTGAGCAAGTTGTATGATTGTGCCCACACACACACCACCGTATGGGTAAAACAATGAGTAATTTCTAATTGCACCTTTGGAATCATCAGGCTTTTGTTGTTCCATCGAATGCAGCAGGGAGTGCAGGGAAGACGATGCTCATGATAGATTTCCCTGTCTCTGATGTTCCACAATGATGTGTGGAGCAGCTCAGGCTAATTGCATTGCACACTTGCTGGTGAACTCAGACTACACTGGAACATGCGCAGACATGCAACTGCTCAGTGTGCAGTGACTCCAGCCTGAGAGATGTGCAGGGCATCTCCGAGCCTGGCTACAAACTGCCTAGTTGCTATGAAGGATGCGCATATCCTCTATCATAGTATTTGTAACAGACACTGAGGTGAAAAAAGTCTTAGCTGGCTCTGCAGCTGTAGCTATATAGCAGGTGATTGCACATCTGAAAGTGTTCATTTTTTCACGACCAACACTTTTCATTTCGTCAATTTGCATGGGGAACTAAGGAACAATGTTCTTGCAACATGTCGAATGACTGTAGAGAATATTCGTCCATTTGTTCGTTAAGATGAAGAACATTTGACTACTGAGAAATTGTGTTTGTTCCAGTCCTAACCAGTAGTACTAGTGCTTTTGGCAACTTACAAAAAAATTCTCAAATCAGGACAAGAAGTGTATTATTGGTTTCCTGAGCAATAATGGCATGGCAGATGGTTTGCAGATACCTTGGCAGTATGACTCAGGAATGCAATTGTATGACAATGTGAAATGGAGAACATACGAACAAAGCATGCATGTGATCTTTCCAGTTCTAGAATGGAAACTATTTGCCTGGAGATATTACTCTAATTGTAGTCAATCGTTTCATCGCAAGCTATCAAATGAAATTCAGTTCTGAGTGCTTCAGGGCCAAATGAGGTACCAACCTGAAAGACCCATGGTGCAAAAATCAGCATTGGTGGCTCATGTAGAGATTGGTCAGGTATAGCCTTTGGCTCTCCATCACGATTGCGAATCTGCCAAATCAGGGCACCACATTGAATTGGACAACTAATACTCAGTCAGTCAGTCTGTTCTAAGACTAATTTGCATTAACACTTCGCTCCTTCATTTTGTCAAATGGAACTTCTAAAAGCTGGATGCATGGAAGAAGAATTTAGCACCATGAAGAGGATGAAAAGAGAAAAAAACTATGGTTTAATCAATAAAAAGCCTTAAGTGATCACAATTAAACTGGTGTGGCACCATGTGATCATCCCACTTATCGCATTCTCATTTCTCCTCAAAATCAACAGCTTAACAGAACCAAGCACATCCTTCCACCATGGTAACAGGTTGAGCAGACTAAGCTCAGCTATGAACTATGCAAGATATTCATTCATGAAAATCAACTCACAAGACCGTTATTCTCTTACTACAGACGCTGGAAGTAAAAAACCTGATGTTTAAGGCCAAACTGTGTGGCCTTTCATCAGATGAGGAAGCAAGACAGACAACACACAACAGAGAATCACAATAAGCTTTCCCCACGAAACAGCATCTGCCAGCGCAGATGATTTTAGGTTCATGTCATTGAACTTTGACCTTGTCTTGGTAACTCAATAATAGTTTCATTATTTTTGTCTTCATATGGATTCTTTTGTGCGTCGCATTGTTACCTCACTCTTGCTTTTCCATTGGTCGTGTAAACAATGCTTTTATTTTCAAAATGGAGTTTGGTAATGAAAACTACCAATAACCGGAGAAACCGAGGTTCAGCATTCAAGCATTGTTTTGTAGCAAGAGTTATTTGCAAGCGTTTGTTGTCTCCGTCTTCAGACAAAGCTGACACTGGCAGCCTCCCTCGGGTTCCTCAACTCTAGCACTCCCCGACCATGGGCTGATCAGCTTTGTCTATGGACAGATTTCTGAGCAAGTGCGTCTGCCAAGAGGCTTGTGCAATACGAATCAATGACCTTAATTTTTGCACCATGGCATGATTGTAACCTGTAGCCGGTGAGAACAGTATAAGAATCTGGAATGCATGATTATAACATGCCTCTGTGCACACCTACTTTTGTGATCCTCAACAGAAAGCACACAACTAAATGGTCTGTACTGAAAAACGTTTTTGCATGACATTGACAGTATTGCAATTACCACTAATTTTTGGACCAGCAGAGCCAGTGAAAGTTATGCAGCGATTACTGGTCATTTTATTAGTCCCCGCTGGGAAATTAGGAAGGTACTCTTTCTGGGTAATTCCTGCATGAACCAGGGCCTCTAGTTTGCTTGCTGAGAAAGTCATCACAAGACAAAAAGAACATGATCATAAGTGAAAAGACAAGGAATTAAAAAGTCAGTGTGATCTTGTCTTGCAATATGAGCAAAACAGAACTGTTCCAACAACTGAGGGAAAGTTTGTTATCTACTGACTACAAACAAAGTTGAAACAAAATCCCTTCACACAATTACCATTCTGTGTTTGTCTTTTGGCTTAGCTTCTTAATTTTCTCACCACTGCATTAATCCAATCTTGAATGAGATGGAGCACATGTTCGACTGTGCTGGGCGCAAAAGGAAGCAGGAATGTCTGCAGTAAAGAACACCAACAATGAGGCAGGCCAACATTCAGACTGGCAGCAGACAGGCACATGTCTTTCTGTGAGCAGCAGAAAGGCACACATGAGCCAGCAGATCATGTATGCAGATGCCATGCTTCTCACACAGGCCACCACAATCACATGCTACACTGTTACATGCTACACTGTTACATGCTATACTGTTACATGTTACACTGTTACATGCTACACTGTTACATGCTATACTGTTACATGCTACACTGTTGCATGCTACACTGTTACATGCTACACTGTTATCACACATCATAATTCTATGGTTCACATGGGTTCAAAAATGAAGGAAGCACAGGTTCTTGGAACTACTTAAGTCAGTCGTGCTACCATTTCCACAAAAAGTAAACAATGTTTGTATAATCTCTCACTCAAAGTAACCTTTGGGAGAGGTTTTGCATGCTTCTCGGTATTTGCTGGGTTATATGGGAAGACATCTTTCACAAAAAGAGATGTAGTCACTTCTAGAAGATCACCTGGGCTACTATTTTTCAGAAAAATATGGGATTGTGATTTGAGATTTTGTTGTTTCCCACAAAATTGAGTTTAAAATTGGATAGTGCATTTGGAGCATGTGAAATCCCAAAAAATTTGCCCTTAAAGGCCTTGTTAAGAGTTAAAAGCTGTGCAGTGCCAGTGGAGCACCAGTTGGAATGGATACATATACCACCTCTGAGTATATGAGCTATCTGGATGTAAATGAGCCTCTTGCTCCTGTCAACTCAGGGGACGATGACTGTGTGATAGTGTTGGTTTGATATTTCAGCTTCATCCTTCGACAAAGAATGCTCCAAGAGTGACAAAAGTAGGGATCCCACACCAAGCAGTGGCACCTTTGGTGCTAGTGGATCTTACACACTCACAGATGATGAGGAGGGCATTGCTGGAGACCATACTGAGCCATGACAAAGCCAAGGTGGACAGTGTGGACAAGGAGGTGCAGGTTGAGGATGTACGAGGAAGAGGAGCTGGCCAGCCTAGACCATTTATGATTATCTCGAGTCATGGATATCAAGAGGAATTGTAATTCTACTGTTCAGAGTAGGTTGAGAGGAAATGCCAGGTTTTGGTGCTCAACCTCCAGCATCTTCTTGTCAAGCAGAGGAACTGTTTCCAGTTGTTCCATGCTGCCATGCACTGTTAAAGTTAATAGCCAGACAGGCAGACACAGAGATGTCGCTTGAAGAAGACTGTATTAGTCTAGAAGAAAATGCAAACTGAAGGACAGGTTGTCTGATGGACAGATAAATACTTATCCTAGTAGTTCTTGCGTAAGAGGGTGTGGTTCTTGCATCATAGGTGCGTACTATTGTATATAACTAGAGTTTGATGCTACTGTAGCATTCTGACACTAAGAATACAACATGCACCAAGGATTTTCTAAGGACTTTCATGTAAGATACCTAATTATATATGACTATCAAAGTACAAGTGTATGTATACATTTGTCAACGAAATCTTTGCTCACATTTGCTTGGCATTGTGATTTTGTCAGCTGTCCATAATGGTGATCAATGAATCAGACTCTTAGACAGCGCTTTGACAATAAACAATAAAATTAAACGCATCTATAATGGCATGCACCATTGGGTTCCTTGATTCTCTTTGTTTTTCAGAAAAAAGTATGGTGCACTTTTTTCTGCATCCTTTGGAAGTTATGAGTTTTCCACTTAGATTTCTGTTTTCTTTTTGGTCAAAAGGAAAACCCCAAAGTTTTAAGCCACAACAGGTAGTGCCAACATTTAATAAATCGACAACAGTCAACATCAACTTTAATAAGAAGAAACATGCCATATACATGTACCAGAACGATACATAGAACACTTGATTTCTTGCCCCTGACCTGATGAAGGATCTCATGTATCCAAGCGACATTCTCCTGAGTGCCAAAGATGATGTCTCTGATCTCCAGCAAATCCTCCTCTGACACACCAGATGAGCTTTGCCACTGCTGTCTCAGCTTCAAGTGGCTAGGTGAGACGTGATTCACAAGCCACTTGATCAGAACCTCACATGTTTCGCTGTAGATTGGTGTGGCCATGTTGCACTCAGACTGAACAGATGACGTACTACACTCAAGAGCAGTTCCTAACACAAAAGTCAAAGAGACAGCAAGAAGCTTAAGGAAAGAGAGCAAAGCATTTTCCACACTTGTCATTACCAAGCTAATTGCACTCTCTTTAAATTTGTGCAAGAAGGCCTTTTCTTTGCGTGTCTGTACATGTCTGAGCTTCTCTCTCTTACTTATTCCCTATCCCTCTGGTTCCAAATACAACAGCATGAACAACTGCAAGCAGTGGAATAAACAAGGCCAGCAAAACTACAAATGCCAAAGATGCACGCCTTTGTGCAGATGCATACAGGGGTTTACCAAAAACATGAAACGTGCAAAAGGACATCAAGATAACAATTAGACTTCCTCAACCCTTCAATCTGCATAATGATCAAAGAAACAACCATTGCTACGAAAAAGAACAGCATATGTGTGGCATAAGATAAAATTGTTTCAAGCAACACTTTCACATTCTCAATCTTGCTCTCAGTTGACACTGAGGCTGTTAGCCTGTTCTGCAGTCACCACCTACCCTCTGAGTTTGGTTCTAGATGCAATTGGGCCTGTGGAAAGAGTATGTAGAGGTAATGCTTCTTGAAGAGGTGGTACAAGAAATCAAAGCCATTGCGGCCAGACACGGGCATGTCCCACACAAGCAATTTGGACTGAGAAGATAACAGGAAAGAAAAGAGAAGCAAGTTGACAAAATAAGTTTGTAATGCCCAAGCTAAAGCAAAGCACTAGCATTAGCACCAGGGATTGGATTGTTCATGTACCTGTGGTTGTGGTGTGACAGCTTAGTGGTTAGAGCACGCCTTTATGCATTTGCATACAGGGACTTAAAAGGTGGCATAACCAATCAAAGCCATCATGGATAAAAACAGGCATACGGCAAGTTGGTCTCCACCAATTCATGCAAAGCTCAGTTGGCGTCATACCTGTGAAATGAGGCCATCTGTCAGGCACACCAGCAACTGAATGGTGACTTGGTCTTCAGTGATTGTGTCACCCACTCTGCTGACGATTGGCGTAGAAAAGTCTGGTCCACTAACCCAATCTGTACAAAGTTCATTGCATAGTGTACATTGACACAACACTTGTTCTTGATATCAAGAGATAGATTAAAACAGTGAATGTGTAAAATGGGAAATTATTTTCAGCGGGTTTTGTTTGCTGTTTTTGGCAGCCCATTTTGGGACAAGGGTATTTTTGTGATGTAAGTACTCATATACCTGACATCTTTTATTGAGTGCAGTATAACTATAACCTGGCACATTCTAGTGCTTCTTTTGTGTATTCAAATTCACAATTTCCATCCATTTGCAAAATTGGCGAAAATTTCCCTCCCAGAATTTTGTTTCATTTTACAATACTTCAGAAGAAAGGGTGGGTTAGAGAACAGGCTGGGTTAGAGAACAGGCTGGGTTAGAGAACAGGCTGGGTTAGGGAACAGGCTGGGTTAGAGAACAGGCTGGGTTAGAAAACAGGCTGGGTTAGAGAACAGGCTGGGTTAGAGAACAGACTGGGTTAGAAAACAGGCTGGGTTAGAGAACAGGCTGGGTTAGAGAACAGGCTGGGTTAGAGGACAGAGCAGAAAAATTCATTGGCACGACAAACTGAAGAAGCAAAACATGCACAAGTGTAAAAGCAATACAAGATGGCAAACTGAACACAAAAAGCAACATTTGTTTGTTGTGGTTGAATTTCAATTCCCTTAACCAAATAATACACACACAAACAAACAAACAATAATACACACAAACAAACAAACAATTATACACACAAACACAGGTACACATACACCATAGAACCGCTAGTACTGCTGCTAATACTAACCACTTGCAGGGACACTTCTATCACTAAGCTTAAATGCTTTCCTGGACTGCGACACTCTTAACTTGTTAAGACTGGCAGCAAGACAAAAACAAAAACAAATCTTACCAGAGTCATCAGAAAAGTTTACAGCCAAACTTCTGACATGTGGAGGGAACCCTGGCACAGCAGAAGCAAACAGCTGCTCTGCTTGAGATGTGGCATTCTCACGCAGCCCTTGCAGCCAAAGCAGAAGGAGGAGGACACCAGTCTTCCGCAGCTGAAGGAAAGCAGAGAAAAGATGCAAAATGTTCCTACGACCAGCTTCAAATGGACATTTCTGGTCCTTTCTGTCTTACTCCCCAACCAGTTTCTGCACCAAACATCTCAAAGCAAAGTAAACATCACCGTATTTGTTTCTTGCTAACCTCCAAGATCTGTCTACCATGCAACTCTGAAGATGTTTCTTGGTTGGCATACTCTATTTAACAAATGAGCTGCCCTGGTCACCCTCCTTGGATATAGCTAGAACAAATGGACATACAAGGTCATGTAGGGTTGTGTAGTGTACGATGTTACTCTAAGAAACATACCAGACCATGTGTGTTCATGCTACAGACCAGTCACTACTCAACAGGTCTGCATTAGAAGAATGGAACAAGGAAAAGAGAAAAACAAAGTAGTGGGAGAGGGAGAATGCTTACAGCAAGCATGAAAAGAAAAGGGTGATGCCTCACCTAGTGGGTCTCATCACAACAAAAACAGGACCAAGAGGATCAAGGAGTAAGAAGTGGTGGAGTTGAATGTTTGTTTTGAGAACAAGAGGTGTATGCATGGAGCCCTTGCAGGCCTTTGTGCTGTTTATCACCACTGGCTCCAGTGCGCACAGATACTGACACTTAGTGTCTATTGCTCTAGAGGAATTACTTATACAATTATACACTTCCAGGTGTTTTTGACTCTCTGTATGCAACAATTGAAAGGCACTATACCTACTATACTGTTATACATTGTACATGTAGACTTGTGTAGAGGTCAGAGATCAATGAACATGTCATAATCATGCATACTTTGTAATTCAGCTGCATCTGTGCTATCAACATGATCATAGTTGGCACTGCCTGGCATGGCAAGCTTGGCATGGCACTAGACCAAAGGAGAGAAATCTAGAGAAACTATGCTCTTGACTTAGAGATTCCGCAGGGTTGCTCATTCTGTGATGTGCCAGACTAATCTGTACAGGCAGTAGCAGGCTAGTCTGCCCCGGCTGGAGAGGTTCTCAATATCACCACCACAAACATGTATTCACTAAACTTCATCTGCAAAATTGACTTGGAGTGCCTACACACATACACACCCCGCTGTTGAAGTGAGCTGAAATCATGCCCAGGGATGTTTCTCAACTGATTTGTGTGCATTGGAGTGAGGTGGACCAACATGGGAAGCTCAGTGGTTCCTGGGACTTCTGCTCTCTTATTCAGACGGTCTTGTTGATGTTTATGATTTTGTTGTTCTGCAGTTGCTGTAGGAAGTAGCATACAGCCAAGTATTATCAACGTTTGACATGCAGCTGTAGACAATCATACATGCCAGGCTTGATCAATGCAATTTGATAAGGAAAAAAGACGCAAAGAGTGTGCGCTAGCAGTTCAAACGCCTGGCAGGATTGTATGCAAATTGTGCATCTGAGTAGTAAGCCACAAACGAGTAGTTTTCCCCAAATGTAAGTATATTAGACCTCCCCCTTCCCCCC
>JAOWAW010052233.1:469-17015 GCA_028565695.1 Nicola tetela | reverse complement strand
ACACACATGTTCTATGTGGACATGTACACATGTGTAGACATTTGCATGCACATACAAGCGTACACACACACACACACACACACACACACACACACACACACACACTTGCAGACCAACCTCAGTAGCGCAGGATATTAGTGTGCACAATTTCTATTCTGGAGGTGGTGATTCGCTGCAGGTTCAAATCTGCTCAGGCGCTCACTGTCAAACTGAGGCTGGGAGGCTTTGCCAGACCTTCACCCAGGGTCTTAAAATAGTTGGGAGCCTTCACCTACTTTGGTAGGGCCACATCTATAGTGCTGGGTAAGGCCGTGCAAAAGCCCTCAATTTACTAAAAGAATTGTTACTATTTCAATTTTGGAGATGGCATTCACTGTAGGTTCAAATCCACTGGGGTAGTTACTTTCTAACTGAGGCTGGGAGGTTTTGCCAGACCTTCACCAGGTTCTTAAAAATAATTGGGGAGGCTTCACCCATTAGCAAACATGTCCTACTGGCCAATGCATGTAAAGTATATATTCGCTTTACCTTTACACATGCCCTCCAGTAGTAATACGTATCCAAAAGTACACATGCATACACTGACTAATACACGCTTACTGCTACATAAATGCACACACAGACTTGAAAGTTTTGTTTTTGTTGTCCTGCTGGGGAAACAGGAACCAGTACCCCCAGAATCTGTGTCTGATACCAATTTTTCTTGGGCAGTTTCAATGTGCTGAAACACCGAGATGTGGAGAAGACACGCACTTCCTGGTGGAAGCTCTTACACTTGCTAGCTGATGGTGATGAAAGCAGCATGCGAACACGAGCCGAACTTTTCATGACCTTCTTGAGGTAAATGTGGGTAATTTTTAGAAATATCTTACCCTTTTTTGAACCAAGCTCCTTTTGTCTGTTTTACCAGCTAAGTGTAGATTTATGGTCAAGATAGATCAGAGATGAGCAGGCTTTGTTGCCAGCTTTTTGCTGTTCCTACTTGTGTGAGTGACCTGTGAGGTAGAAGAAGAATATGTTCACCCTCGTCAGGCCCAGCAAGGACTGAGGATGGGTTCCTTGTGGGACTATTGTGTGTGTATGTATCTGTGTGTATTGTGTGCGTGTGTGTGTGTGTATTGTGTGTGTCTGTAGGTATTGTGTGTGTGTGTGTCTGTATGTATTGTGTGTGCGTGAGTGTGCAAGCATGAGTGAGTGAGTGAGTGAGTGAGTGTGTTGCACATACCAAGGATCTATCATACAATAGTATGCAAACCCATTTACTGCAATCTCTGTATCACGGAATATGCATAAAGGCAGGCTACGTATGAATCCATGCCTATCCCTTATGTATGTGTGCCTACTGGCAACAACCTCTTTTGTCAAGGGCCCAAGATCTCCCCTGTGGCCTGTCCTCACATGGCTTGCAAGATGTAGGTAGAGCCTGTTTGTGCTGCTTGCTTCCACAATCTTGTCTATGCCAAGCAGTCTTCATTGAAAAATCAAGCAATTCTTGTTTCAACTGGTATTTGGCTGTAGGTGTTGCCATGGTTACAGGATTGAATTAGATCTAGAAGGCTTGACCATGTTGGAAGAGCACTACATATGTGTGAACAAGATGTAAGAAACCATGGAAACCAATGAGTGTTGATAATTTAAGGAGGGAGGCTAAACCCTACAAGTTTGCACTTGAGCCAACTTAGTGTACAGTCAATATGACTGATTAGGCTAGATTTCATAGCTGTAAAACTCTTGTTTTCCCACAGGTCTGGATTCAGTCGTGTGAGACTGCCATGGCAGAAGCAGAAGGGCCAAGCAATGAGGGAAATGACTGTTGTGGAAATCGTTGAGTTTGAGTTGGATGAGTTAGTTCAGTACGTATTTCGGCGCAACAAGAGCAAGGACTACGTGAAGTCTGTTGAAAGAATTGCCAGCTTTATTATTCTCTGTAAGTGTATGACAGAGCTTTTCTGGATCTCTAGGCTTGTAGAGTTGTTTATGTGGCTATGGATAGCTAGGGCTGCATCAAGAAAATGTAGCTTAGTAGCTGATGCAGATTTTGTAAGCTTGATTGAATGAACTACAGACCTGTAATTTTGTGAATTTTTTCACATCATTTGTTTATTGCAATAGTAGGGATACACAAATGTTGGAGAGAGCATCCCGGCAAATGCTTCATATTGTTTTATTGTAAATTAACAATCTGTTTTCCCAAGTGTTCTAATCGCAGGTTCCAGAGCGAATGATTCAGTGCCTTGAGTCGTTTTTCTGTAGTTCTTGTTGTGTTGTAGCTGTAAACTGATCAAAGGAAGAAATAGAGGAGGAGGAGGGGAGAGAGGTGAAGTTGAAACAATCCATTTCAAGCTAGAAAATGACCAAATTAGCCCATGACGGTTTGACATAAATTATTAATTAGGGTAAAGTCAAACTGAAGGAAAACTACTCTGTGTTCTTCTTGAGGATGGTGCTGCACTCTTGCATTTGTCTGTTCTGTCTCACACCAGGTGCAGCATATCTTGGAGTGATTTCAGCGTTTCAGTGTTTCAGTTTGAATCGGAAAATTTCAAACTCTCTGTAGAATTTCTATTAAAAGCATACTGCTTAAGATGCACATCCCCTATACAGATCTTCATAATTTATTATAAACTTATTAGATCACATTCTGGTAACCATGGAAACCAGGTTCATCGTGTGGTGGAAAAGCCTGAGAACAATACTTGAAAAGGAAATGCTTTTATGCCCTGGAAGTGGTGCTGGAAGTAGTTCTGAGTGTGAGGTCACCTTACCACTGTGGTTTATACCTTAAATTGCACGTTCAGTTATGTTCTTGTCAGAGAGATAAAAAAAACTGTCAATTGAGGAGTGTTCTCTTCTGCTCATTCTACTTCATGCACAGTTATCACAGGGCTATTTTTTCCTGGTTAGGAGAACATGTGTATAAGTCAATGCAGGAAAAAAAGCTTGACCCCAGATATGGATACAGAAGTGCCACGCTTCGAAAATATTTAAGTAGGCATTCGTTTTGGGGCATTTCTTGTAGTTGTGTACTACAGGAAGGTCATCACTGCAGCACAGTAGAACCTCTCTACTGTGGACACCTGAAGGACTGGCCTCAGCTGTCCTTAATATCGAGGTAGTGCCCACTCAATGCAACATTTAGGCGTGTTTGGCACTGGTTCTCATAAAGCGCGTATGCGTAGGCATACACAGACTACTGGCATACTATATGGCTGTGCTTAATTCCTGCCAGCGTGAGAGACATGCATAAAGTAGCATCTGAAGACGTGCTGCTAAGGGCAAGGTGTGCATGTTCCAGCCATGCCACTGAGTGATGCGGAACATTTTCATATGAAGTAGCATCTGAAATGCACAACATGATTGCAACTTCGAATGGCAGACTATAATCAGCATTTGCAATGAGAATGATCAGGTGCGTGTCCGCAGTTTGGAGGTTAAATGCACCAGTCAGACTGTGAAGAGTGTTCGCAATCCGGAATAGAAAGGTGTCCATTTTCTGGAGGTCACTGCGTGTAAGTTTTACGTTATGTACACATGCAAATGTTTGGCACTGGGAGCATCTGTCTGTAGAATCGAGGTGTCTGTATAGGAGGTTCCACTGCACACATGTCTTTGTCTGTCCAGCTTCAACCGACCAGCTTGTCTAGACTTTACTCATGTTCATGGACAATCTCTTTCTAAAGGTCACACAATGTTATATAACGCAACGTTTTGGCTACCCTGTGGTAGCCTTCATCAGGCATGTCAACGGAGTCATGTGCTGAGAACACCTAATCATGCACTACTTTATCTACTGCAGACAGGGAAGTTGCTTGTGGGTTGTGCTACATGCACATGCTACAGCCTTCCACCTGTGATAGAAGGCTACCACAGGGTAGCTGAAACGTTGCGTTATATAGTATTGTGTGACCTTTAGAAGGAGATTGTCTGTGAATTTTGTTCGAGGTCAAGAATTGTTTTTGTGAAAGTTTACTCATGTTCTTCTGTTTCCTCTTTCTTCAGATGAGATGTATTGTGCCGTCAAAAGGCACCTTCACCAGTCATCTTTTCATGTTTCTCAAGCACGTAAAACATGGATCACTGTCATTGAGGTGAATAAAAATACCAAAAGAGGCCAAAAATATGTACTCCATGTTTTGAATATTGGGCACATCTGCTGTACTTATACATAGGGTCAAAGTACTTTTGGGATGTATTTGCTTTTAGGGCCATTTTTATTTTCGAGATTTCACAGCATCCATCTCACTCTTATTGTCATTCCCAAGCTAACTGATTTAGCAAAACGCACAGTAGTTGAAAGCCAACACTGTTTGTCTCAACACTGAGGAGTATACGATCTGTCATAATATCTTGATTGTTTCATGGGTGCAGTATCTATGCGGGATCCAATTCAATTTAAGAACAGTAGATGTTTACCAGAAAGCAACTATTTGTGGTGACTACCGCATAACGTTTTTCCAATGGATAGTTTGTGTGGCATTTTGTCTTGCCACAGATTTAGACAAGATGTTGCAGGTTAACTCCCAGTAAGATGTAATTGAGGAAGCCAGGAGATTACATTTCAGCCAACATTATGTATTAGCTCATGTGTATTATCTAATTTCTTTTTACTTCTGATTCGATAAGACGTAAAATATATAAGCTCTTATTCTATAGGACATAACATTTCATGTTAGAGGTGTGGAATACCTTCTGTCATGCACACAGTTGCTAGCAATTCATACTTTTATGATGGCAAATTTTATGTTATGTTGGGTCTCATTCGCCTGAGGGAATCAACCCAGGTACAGTGTTTGTAATAGCCAATGTTACATCTTAGTGGATTATGGTAGCAATGGTGTTGGCTATGCATTTTAAATGGTATTTGGGGGAAAATTACGTGATTGCTAGGGAATACGTTATAGTGGGAGTCGTCTTGGTGGGAGTTGAGCGTACTGAAAAAAATATGTACAAATATATATTATTTCTCATTACCAGAACATCAACCCAAAAATTATGAGTGCTGACAATGACCTGCTACTTCAAATCAAACGAGCTGTGAAGTTTGGACACGCACTCAGCGATATGTTGCCAATGGAGTTCCAGTTCAATGCTGAGTGTATCTGCATGTTTCTGGACGTGTACAACCAACGCTCTCTTACTGAGATACAGTATGTCAGTTTTGAAACAGCTGTGCAAATGCATTTGTTCAGTAAGAGGTTTGTCCATGTTTGGGTTTGTGTGTTCAATACATTGCAGCTGATTGCAGCCATGGCTTTATGTGACTGATTTTGGAACCAATGGGTTTCTGAACTACCGAAATACTTGGCTTCCATGAGCCCTAGCGGTAGAAGTAAATACTTCACCTATGGGAATTAATAACTTATCATAGTCACTGATCAGACTGTTCATCATATACCACATGCAAGTGGGTCTTACCAAAGCCTCCATCTATACACTGTTGACATTATGACTTCTGTTCTCCCCTGAAGACCCCTTTTTTCAAATGAGCCAGCAAGCAAGGGATGTGATTAGCAGGTGTTCACTTGCAGCTGGTGGTTGCCCAAGTTGAAGGTTATTCAAATTTAAGGGAGCCAAACTCTTTAGTCTTTTATTGTTAACACATGCAGGAACATCTGCAAAAATTACTTCTTGGAGCTGGTAGAGATGCAGGATGATGCACTGGATGTCATAGCGAAAAAGCTCTGTCCGATCATTGAGAGAGCATTTGTGAAGAAAAGACAATCTTTTCAGGATCTATTTGAAGGTTCTGGAAAAGATGGTGCAGAGAGCAAGAAGGAGTTTGTTGTGCAAGTGAGTACAGTTTGTCCTATCTTCTGTGAGTCATAGCAAAATGAGAGAAGAGGAACTCTGAGATTCTGTGTTTGAATATTTGTATTTTGGTTATGTTGGTATATGCTGAATTCTGTCTTCTGGTAATTATGCCAGTGGTGCAAAAAGAGAATTAGCTGGTGTAGATTGCAGATGATAGTTGCCTGTGAACACTGCGATTCTCTGACCATCCCAGAGTATTTGTGGTCAGGCACTTTGTTTTGATGGTCCTATGGATGGGCTAAGGTACTCAAGCAATGTTTCCAGCATGTAGCTATTGTGATTGTGTAATTGAATTTTTCTCTTCACCAATACAAAGTAGAGAGTGCAAGCTTTCCTTTGGCTTGTTGGCATGGAAAAAGAGCAAAGGGAAAGCAAGGATTTTTGCATTTTCCAAAACGTGGAGAGCTTTGTCAGTATGGGGTCTTATGGGAGGCGGCAGATTGTTTGCTGGAACGTCACCTTTCTAAGCCATTGTTCTAGGCCAACATATAGGTGGATTTGTCACCTTCACACCTCAATTGTACCCTGTAGATTGTCAGAATTTTTGTCTAGCGCTAGATCAAGGGATACATAGTCATGTATTTACGACCACCAACTTCAAAGCATTTGTGCTTCTTGCAGGAGAATCCTTTGGTAAATTGCCTCAAGGAAGCCTTTGCACACTTGGATATTGAAAGACAAACTATACAAAAAAGTCTGCTCCTAGCAATATGTGCTGTGAACTTATACCCATGAATGTACTATAGTGAACTCTATAGCTATCACTTGTAGCTAATACATGTATGCATCATGTTGGCTGACATGTACATACGCAAGTGCTGCCGATGAACATCGTGTGGATGTCTGTATGGGCATGGGTTGTGGTGACAAGAGCAGCAAACAGTAAAAAACAAACAAGCAGGTTGTTGCATTACAAACATTTTAGCGAGTTTGCAGCTATGGCTCCTCAGCTGGTTGATGTGTCACTCATAGCCATGGCACTGTGCGGTGGACCTATGCCGACTGCCAAAGGGAAATACACAATCATGCCTGTTTGTCGCCTTTAGCTAGGGTCTCTCTGAAACAGCAGCGGAAGAACCGCTGTGGAAGGCACTATGCATTTTATGTCATTTGTGACTTTCACTTTAGTAACGATGGAAAAACAATACCTGACTGGTTGAGGATCTCTGTAATGAAGAAGCTGTTTTGATGTGTTCGGTTTTAGTGCCGTGAGTTGTTCAAGACACTGCTGTTGTGCCGCCGGCCGTCCACGCTTGAACAAACTAGCTGCACAAGACCAATAGAACTTCTGGTGAACAGCTTGCTATGCAATGCAGCGGTCTTTTCACCTCATCCATTTGAGTGCTTTGGTCTCCTGAGACTTCTTGTCAGCTTCAAAGTGAAAGGTCAGACAGAAATTGTTGACAATGTGATCAAGAACCAAGCCAAGATGTGGGTGAGTCATTGGAAACGTTTTAATACGTATAATGAATGCTGTCATGCAGGCCTTGACCTCTGTCAGAGATTCAGTGTATTCTACGTAAATTTACTGATCTTGCAACCATAGGATTCAATCTTTACTAGCAATGTAGTTTTATGATGTGAAATGCATACTCCTCTCCCTCTCTCTCTCTCAAAGTCTCCATTCATCTATACTGTCAAATGTCAATTATGAAGATAGTTACTGGCTACTGTCCACATTCTTCTTGTTCTATTTACGTGACAGCAATTGGTTGGGGAGAGAGTGAGGGTAAATACCATGTTTGATTGGTTGCAGAGGGTAAGGGATGTAACTGGTAATAGGTCCTTAACAAGATTGTCAGGGATCTGTGTTTCTTTAATATACTGTTCAGGGTGTTCAGCCATTTCCTATTGGCTTAAAGGACAGCTTTGTGCATGAGGATGCCTGGTTTCGAGTGAAAAGCAGGATTTTTTGTGGTTGTGTTTATTGCACTAGGTCAACAAAGAACTCCAGTCGATGATGGGTGAAATCTCTCTGGAGCTTTTCCAGGAAGTTCTGTCAAACTGCAGAGCCTTTCTGAATGAGTTGGTAAGCTGGAGGCATACATACACTGTAACAATGTAATATAACTATAATTTGAACCGACTTGGCTGGGATTGCGGCTCTTTGTGTAAAATCATTATTTTTAACGCATCATCGCTGTATGATGTTGCTCCCTTTGCATTAAAGGTAGTGCAGCACAGACCACAATACTGTTTAAATGAAATTGTTATGCATTCCATGACAATACCTAGTCCATCCCAGTCATTTTTTCCTCTTTCATCAGCTGAGTAAGCCCTGTCAGGCTTGAAGCAGTGATGTCAGTGTGTAAACCAAACAAATTATGCAGTCGTAATTAGTTGGACAGCTAGTAACAATTTCAACTTGTTGGACAAATTGCTTGATTGATAAATTCATGCTGTTTTCATTTTACTGAGGGTCGTTGGCAATGTAAGTTCAGGTCCAAATCATGTTTTTCTTTTTTTAATTTGCCAAATGAAATGGAAAGAGCTGATTGTTAGTAATTCTATCCAACTGCTGAGTGTTCTTCATGGAACATTTGGTCACTACTGATAATTGCTCATTTCTGGAACATTTTGCTGCTATTCCAGATTGTTTTGGAGGTTCTTGATGTGCTGAAGGTGGAACTTAAGCATGAGGCATTTGGTCTTGTACTGGCACAGCTCTTCTCTGACGTTAGCTCAGTTTGTGGAAGGTAATCAGTTGGCAGAAATTCCTCATTTAACTAAATGGATTCTTCTTGTAGAGGATGGTTTCACAGTTTCAATGTGTTAGCCTCTTGATTTGCACACGTTTCCCGTCACCACGTGCATGAAGTGCTGTAATCGCACCAATGTCATGCGCAATAGATTTCTTTATTTTTTTAGTTGAAGCAAATGTACCAACATTAATTTTGTGGCAAAATTTAAAATGGTCAATGTATTCTTGAGCTGGTGATAAACAGACCTCCAATAGACGAGCAGCAGGCTGCATGCTTTACACAAGGCCAAGGGCGTGCAGAGTGACCCCTGTTGGCACCATGGTGCAACAGCCTGAAAGGGGGGCATGTTTCATCACAGAATGGGAGATTTTTCAGCATACAAATATTTGTTGCAATGAAAAGGTCTGCTATTGAAAACTACGAAAATTGTATGTGTACGACGTATAATGTGATAACAGTACTGTGTAGTCATTGACAAAGATGAAGGTGATAAATAATGTGAATGTGTAAGGGCAGAACGATGGCTTCAATGTTATGGCACACTGTTCACATCAGCAAGAACACCAGAGTTTTGAGATGCATTTATTTGTTGATCTTCAGAGGCCAACTGTGCCACAAACTGATTTTATGCAGCAGCATTCATTGGTATATTTTTGGAGTTATTGGGGGTGGGGTTAGGCGATTTGTCAACGAGAGAACCCAGAGTCATGATGTTGCTACTCATTATAGCCATTTGTCACATTACTACAAGGTTAGGTGATTTTGGTACGCTCTGAGTGCATGAATGAGCGTTCATTGCCATGGTTAAAGAGAGGCACCTGTGTCACGGCAGCGTCACATCAACCAAAATCTCATTTGTCTGACTGACTAATCAGGCCCTTGCAACTCGTCATTCCGGAGTGGCTGACTTATGCAGACCTCATGCTACCGTATATGTATGCTTCCGTGTATAAGCCCTGGGCTTATATTCGCTTCAAATGCCCCATTGCCTGGGCTTATACATGGGTGGGCTTACACACGGATGTGAAAGAGCGCACTGTGTCAAAACCATTTAAAGTTTCTGCCGTAGGAAATTGAGAATCTTTAGCCCCTCCCTCAAAGTAAATCAGTGAAAGATGAAATTTCACGCTACTTGAGAGAGATTTTTGTTGTAGGATTAACGCAACTAAATATCCCTGAAGGTCACAGATAATGTCAGGATTTCAACCAGAAGCTGTGAAGATGCCAATGAAACTTTTGAGTGGGCTAATGCATGGGTGGGGATATACACGGGTGTAGTGCCCTATGATTCATCATGTCCCGTGACTCATGTCCTACGTCATGCATGCCACAATGTGGCATGGTTTGATATTATATTTATTGGTTACTTCCTGGAAGTTGTTGTTTCACATTTCCTTCTCAGCTGTGCTGTTCGGTAGAAATAAAGTCATGAAAGTGTAATATATATATATATACTTTATTACCCAAGACCAAGAAAATACCAGCCAATATTTACCCAAGTTTACATATCAACCGAGGCGAAGCTGAAGTCAATATGGTGAGGGAAGTGTTGAGCTAGTATTTTTGAGGCTGAGGGTAATAAAGGGTTTATCCCAGTAGATTAGTGAAAAGGCCATCTCAGAGCCCTTTCTCGCTCGTTTTGAAGAGCTCGCCAGCAAAAGAAAGCACGTGGCAACCATGCGATGCAGGTTGCAAGTGCTCTAGGGTCACTTGTCGCCGGCTGTATGCCGAGGGAAATATTCGGCCGGTATTTCTGAGGCTGAGGGTAATAAGGGACTTATCCCAGTAGATTAGTGAAAAGGCCGTCTCAGAGCCCTTTCTTGCTCGTTTTTGAAGAGCTCACCACCAAAAGAAAGTGTGCAGCAACTGTGTGACACAGGTTGCAGGTGGTCTATAGGGTCACTTCTCACTGGCTCTCAGTGAGCAGTCCCAAGTGGCGCAGTCGTTAGGAGCATGGCTGTCGTTCAAGCGGTCTCGGTTCGAGCCTTCTCCTTGACTGCATTTTTTCTTCACTGATTTTTCCTTCCATTTCTTTCCTTTCGTTCAAAGTCTTCCCTTTCGTTCAAAGTTGACAAAGTGTAAGAGAGTACTGTTAAACTCTGCTCATACTTTGGTTCTGATAACCTGACATGGTACACCTACACATGTGGTACCCAAGGTGACAATCAAGTATGACATTAATATTGAACCAGCAATCAAATACTAAATCTGGTGAGGGGACTCTTTCTTTTAGCGTATTTTCAGCTCCGTGATTCAAGCTGAATGCACTGAAGGACAAGCACTACTAGTACGGCCAGCTTTGAAATTAAAACTGGTTTTAAGGATCTTGTGAAAGTTTAAAGCTCAGCAATACCCACAAAACAGAAGGAAGTTTTGAAACCTGTTAAAGGTGTCTAGGTGGTGGTGAATTCTTTTTAGCCAGGGTTAGGTGGTGGTAGTTGTGGTTGTGGTGATGTTGGTTTGATGTGTTAGTGGTTGTAGTAGTGGTGGTTGGTGCACATTCATTTTGGTTGTTACCTGTTTCATCATGCTTTCCTTTGTGGCAGATCTGAGCAGTCCTGCGCCAGGCTCGCAAGGACAGCGTACATGTTTTTCAACAGACTAATGAGGAAACACTTTGATTTAGAGACAAGGGGAAACATCATACGATTTACGCTTGAGCTGTTCCACATAGCAAAGGAGCACCCTCTTCTGCTGACTATAGGAGAGAACAATTCACAGCTGGATGAATTTGCAAAGCGGTTGTCACACTATTTCAGACACTACAAGCAGATTGACATGGCACGCTGTGCAATTACAGATTTTGTGGTAAGCTGATGTTTGCTGTTGTGTATTACTGTGGAATGAGCAACTGACTTTTCCTGGTTTGTTCGCAGAATGCTCATGGCAATCAGCTCGACAATCCCTTTCAAAGAGCTCTTTCCATGGCTGTTGTTGAGGTGAGCCAGTTTTCTGAGGTTTTTGCTAATCGCAGCACTGCCTGTTGTAACTGTCTGTTTTCGTTGTCTCTGTCACTCTCTCTCTCTCTCTCTCTCTCTCTCTCTCTTCTTTGCTCTCTCTCACACAGATGCACTATCTTTTTCACTCCGTCTGTGTCTTACAGCTGTTGCGTGTTATGCATGGATAAGCAGCACGTACAATGTAATGCCACTGAAACATTCAAACTGTGCACTGTATGTGTTCCATAGGATTTCTGTGCATACTCACTCCCAGATGTCTCTGTACTCCCAGACAGTTTCTATATTTATATTCCTTTATCAGGCATAATCTCAGTCCTTTACTCTGTCCAGCTTTCAGTTTGTCTCTTAATTGGCACCAATCTTTCTCGTTTTTTCCATGTTTCAGCATTTCTTTCCATTTTGCTCCTCTATAATTATAGTGGAGCAATTATAACTATAGTGCAACAGCAACGTGGACACAAACACTTTGTTAGCACTAGCACAGTCAGGTGTGTGGATGTGTTGCGATGTGTTTTAGCAGTTTGCACCACATTAAGGTTTGGCGCTAGCATTTCCTAACACTGGCATGTGAGTAGCTCTCTGCTTGTGTGTGAATTTCACAATACGCCATCTTGTGCCTTCAACAGGTTGTCGTTCCTCCTCCAGACTGTTTACGAGCAGGTCGTCTTACGAGCCACATCTCTGACTTTCTCAACACTGTGTCTGCCACGGCTTCAAAAGAGGCATTCTCTGTTGGTGACAGTGAACGCCCATCACCAGTTCTGCTCTTCTTGACAGCAATCCTGAATCATTGTGGGAAGGCTCTTGACACAATGTACATGGAGTTCCCAATGAAAGTGCCGTCCCTAGAGGAGTACCAAGCTATTTTGGTTGTCATCGGCAATGACTTCAGGAAGGAATGCTCACAGGCCAGACAATGTCTTGATGTCTTACGTCATCATCTCCAAAACCTTGCTATGTGGCTGAAGGACAAGCTCACAAAATGTCGAAATGGTGATGCCACACTGACTCTCCTGAGACAAGTTCATCATAACGCTTTGTCATTAGCGTCATGCCATACACAACTCAGCATCTGCAGCCGCGAGTTGGTTGCCCCAATGCCAAAGGAGGAAGAGATAGACCAGTGGATAGATGAAGCAAATTCTCGTCTTTGTGAAGCGACCGATATCTTGTTCCCTTCGTGCCAAGCTTGCGAAACAACAGTCCAGTGAGTATTGAGCCAATTGTAGCAATCTGCTACCCATATGTAGGATTACTGTATATTTACTACAGTGTAAATATTTGGATATATGCCACACAGCTTGGCTCTTGGCTGCAAGCCACTAACACGGCTGTACATAAAACATTTCCGTGCTGCTCTTTTGCTCTCGTCCTTGCTTTCGTCTTTCATCTGTCAGCCTTCAGTTGTCTTCACATCCCATCTTAAATACATGGTTTGCAGATTTACCCAGAGAGCAGTTTGTCTTTTTGTTGCAGGGGAACAAATTTAATGATAGTCACTGGTCATAGAGCTGATTATCAGCCCAATATCATCACTAAGGGATGCTTTAACCGTTAAATTTGCATCATATTCTAGAGATTTTGCCTGAACACTAGAAGAGGGGATATTTAAAACTATACTGTATTCATGTAATTGAAAAAAAAAAGAAATAATCAACCCTAGTTTATATAACCTGCTAGAATTCTCCCTATAATCCTCAAGGCAATGATATTTTCAAGAGGTAAATGTACTTCATTGTCTGATTGGATTGTTGACCTGTTTTTGGAGTGCCTTTCTCTCTTACCACTTCTGTCACATGTTTGTATTTCTGTGAATCATGTCTTCACGAGTTTTGTGCCTTGTGTTTCATGGTCCAAGAATGTGTCTCTTTTCTCTCTGCTAGGGTGTCACTGAGTAGGATTCTTGACCGTGAGAGAATCAAGTACAATGCCAAGGAGTTGGAGAGATTGCAAAGGAGCATTCCCGAACCAGCAGAGCTTGGTGATTTGGATCAACTGGGAGGTCTTTGTAGGCCGAAGAATGACAATACAGGTCTTAAAAAGCCAAAGAGTCATGGAAACAAACGAAAGCGCTATCAAGAGCTAACCCTGCGGCAGCTCCGTGCGTTGCATAAGGATTTGGCCTCGTTTTTCAAGTGCTTTGAAAGCAGGTGCTTTGAGATGATGGTGCACTTTCAGTACCACTACAGCACAATATACAAGGCATATTTCGAGAAGAAACGGGCAGAGATCCTGCCCCCTCAAGAGTGCATTACCTTGGAGGTTAGCTGTTTAAGGTGTCAATTACTTGATTTTAGAACCGTCAGAATAGTTCAAAGTGTTTTTGTTCATTTCTCACTTTGATCTCATTGCTTACGGATGTTCTGATATATTCTCGTTCAGCTAGGTTTGAATTTCAACCACAGACACTCTTTGGTCAGGTTCTAATGTTATTGCTCGTAATCTGGTTGGTGTGTTTGTGTGGCACTTCTTAAAGCAGTATTCATGAGGATTGAATTAGTTGGCCACCACTCCACTACACTTCACAAGTATTCTGACTTGTGTGTTTGGTTGGGCATTGCATGATTGCCTAATCAAGGGGTCATATGATCACTGTTGGTTATGGGTGTCATAAGTCTACTCTATGGACATTGAGACATCAGATGATGTCTGATGTGCAATGACAAGTCTCAACATTAGATAACAGTTATTTTGACACGATAATGAAGACTGGTGTAGTTGAACCGCAGAAAACCATTCTGATTTGTGTTTAGGGTTATGGACGTTGCCTGAAGGACACCAAAGACTTCTTAGTTCGTCTTCTTGAGCAAGGAGCGGCTTTGCTTTATGAGCTTGACATTACCAGCACAGAGCAGGGAAAGAGTATTGATAAAAACAGTCTGAAGCCGGTTGTGCTCTTCAAAGACTTTGAAAAGTACAAGGAGAAATCTGCTGAGCGAATACAAGAAGTTGAAAATGCCATTGAGCTGACACAATACTTGCCAAGGGCTGCAGTAAGATTGTTTTTTTTTTTTTTAGTTTTGGAAACCAATTTTCTTCATCTTTTCCTTTGCTTATCTTTCTTTTTACTGTCTTCCATGTTTGTTTTTTTCTTCTCTTCTGTCAATGTCAGTATCATCCTTCCTATACTCTCTCTCTCCCTCTCTCCCTCCCCCTCTCTCTCTCTCTCCTTCTCTGATGTACTCCTATCTCCACTTCTCACCCTCCCTTCTCGCTGCCTTATTCATTTGCCTGCCCCTCTGTCTGCTGCCAGACTGTGTGTGCCGTCATCAAGAACAGACAACTGAACAAGTGCCTTGGAGAAGACTACGAGAGTCTAACTGCAAAGATTCAGCAGCTAACAGGAGGTGGGTGACAGTTAGATGTATCTCGTTTTCACAGCTAATAGTACACACAAAAAGTCCACATTTGGATAGAGTCTGAGATATATCCACCTTAATTATGCATACTGGTAACCATACCTGTTACATAGTGATCATTGCACCTGTGCCTGTACATAACTATGAGGGATTTGTTACTGTCATTATTTGTCTTGTTGTTCTAGCCATGCACTACATTCTGGTATGGTCTGTAAACATGTTGGGGCCTGGTTTTGATGAGGACATCACAGAGTCCATATAGTGAATGTGACATTGCATCGAAGACTCAAGTCATGCATCTTGTGATTATATTATTATACTAGGGAGAACTGAAGCAAAGAAAATTGTAGGTTTTCTTGGTGTGATTATTGCCAAAGGAGGCATGTAGATACCTGTAGGAGTTGGCAGTCACGGAGAACATTACTGTGAAGATAAACAAGGTTGTTTGATGTGTGGTTGTCTTCACTATCTTCTGCAAGTTACCATAACTACAGATATGTAACTTAACAAACGATCCTCAGGGGTTGCTCATCACGTTACTTGCCTTTGTTTGCGTTTTCTTTTTGTTTGTAGACACTGTGAGTACGAAGACGTCTGCCGCAGATGCCAGTCGCCATCTGGAGGACCTCCGTGCACTTCTACAAGGTGTTCCGTCTCACCATCTTCTGATGTTTGACAAGGTGAGGATCATGGTCTTTGTTGATTGCTTGGTGTTTGATGAATAATGGTCATGTCAGTTCATTAGACCTTTGTCCAGTTGTATAATGTAGTACTGCCACTTCTCTGAAACTTTCATGAAGAGGAAGTTATTTTTTGTGCTTTGTTCATCATGACTGGCCTTGAACCTGTGACACAGAAGTGCCTAGCAAATGAGGGCAGCCTTTGCTATCACTTGTGTCATCACGCCATTCTCAGCAAAGGATGGGTTCAAATGTAGCTTTATATGCATGCTATCCAGTTTACACAAAAATCCTGTGGTGGTTGTTGAGACGTGTCTGCCATTGTGAGCATTTCCAGCATAGTTTGCACACAGAGATCTCAAATGTAAGGTGCTGGTCTGTTCTGCTGACCCAGCAGTAGATAGTGGAGCATAGAGATGTAGGTGACCAGATTTGAGATGGATGTAACGGAATTCATGAAGAGGAAAGTTACTTTTTCTCTTTGGTTGTCATGACTGGACTTGACCAGTGGAACTGAATCACCTAGCAAATGAGAGGTGCCTTTGATATCCACTGTGCCATCTTGCCTTTCTGAAAAACAGAAGGAGTTATGATGTGGCCTCAAACACAGACTCTTCCATTTAAATACCAAAGTCCTGTGATGGTTGTTAAGATGTATCCCTTTTTTTAGGATTGCACGGTGGCGCGGTAGATATAGCAAAGGCAGCCCTTGTTTGCTAGGCGAAATGTCGCAGGTTCAAGCCTGGTCATGACAAGTAGAGAGCAAAAATAACTTTCCTCTTCATGAATTTCATTGTGTTTGTCTCAAGTCTGTCACCTCTATCTCTATACGCTCCAATCTTTGGTTGTTTTCACGAAATTCAGTGTGAAAAATGGTTGATATTTTGAGGCAAAATAGATACACTCACCATAAAACTGTCCCACAATTATTGTCTCCTGAAGCTGGGACATTTTGCCGTGGTTAATTGACTAATCTACCAATGGGAAATGTTCCGGTGCTAAGAAAAGGGGCAGCAGCAGGAGGTGGAGATGAA
>JAOWAW010052232.1:16685-28574 GCA_028565695.1 Nicola tetela | reverse complement strand
ACACACACACACACACACACACACACACACACACACACACACACACACACACACACACAAACACATACACACACACAAATAGTGGATGCACACGTGCACATATAACAGATATACGGATATCATGTGCATGAAGTACATGTGGACCCATGTGTGCGTATACACGTAGCTTGAACACATAGTGTTTATGCATTTAACACACATGACAAAACAAAACTTAATGAATACTACGAGAAGAGGATGGGCTTACCAGAAACTGTACTGCCTGGTGGCAAGTCATCAATTGGAACTTGTCCTGGAAGAGAGCTCAGAGAAACTCTTTCGTGTTCCAGAAGGTGGTGCTAAAATAGGCAGAAAAATCTCGATTAACATTAGCCAGTCCAAATGTTGATTTGAATTCGATTACACTGTATGAAAATACAGAAAGGGTCTTCTAATAGACTTGTCAAAAGTCAGAAATGAACTTTTTAGATTGTTGTGAAAACTCAGAGTACTGCACCTGTTTCAAATGCACAAGAAATTATTCTTGATTTCTTTCAATGTTGTTAGAAACAGAAGATCAGTAATGTCTTACTTGTGTGGCACGTAGGACAACCATGACCTTGTCAGGATCATCTGGAGTCTTCAGCTGGGGGTGTTGCAGCTTCCTGTCCTCTTTAATGGCCTCAATCACTTGGTCTGCTGTGTAAGCAACGGTCGGCGGCTCAAAAGCTGCAACCTGGGAAGGGCTGAGGTATCGAAGCTCAGTCTCACTGCCTGGTGAAACAGTGTTGGCTGTGCTCAGAGTAAGGCTGGAGACACCATCCAATGCCTCTGCACAGTCGTGCAAGTGGTTTGGCTCAGCACGTGCAACAATGTTTACATCAGAACCATCGTCTGCCTGCTGAACCTGTTGATCACAAAGATATCACAATTTCTTATCAAATATACACACAGGTTATATGTGCTCTGGAAATCTTTATTGATGCAGCACAGTATGACTAATACTACTGAGAGGTTTCTATTATTTAGTATATTTTGCGGTCATCTAGTTACAAGTGGGGCTTACTAGAGATTGCTGTTGCTACAATGAACATCAGGGGCCTATTATAGCATTTGGTGTCTGGAAATTATGGCTGATTTGACAAACTGCTAGGCTATGACCAATGCTCTAAAGGCAGGACATTAATTATGTAAAGTCCATCTAAATTTACATTTTCAATGTTATATATCTGCACAATGTTCTCCTCACCATCACAGTAATCCGCTTTTTCCATTGAACAACAATCCCCGCCTTCCAGATGATGCTATGGTCACTGATTCCTCCAGTCTTGTTGCTCAGCTCCAGCTGAAGAATAGGAAAAAATGCTGGAGATACTGGAATCTCAGGACAATGAACTTGCACTCCGCCTTGAGGTGTTGTAACTCCATCCTCTTCCCATTTGCCAGATGTTGCTTGAACGTGAATGGGAAAGAAGTGGCTGTCAGACTTTTGCGGGTTTGGTGTACAGATCTTTGAAAACTGCAGGAGACCTTTTCCAGCCTCTGGGTCCACACCAGCATGACGGAGAGCTGCGTCCAGCTCTGACCCTTCAATAATGCCGTAAGGAGGAAAAACAAGGTGACTTCCTGGAAAGTGTCGTGGAGACAGAATGGCTTTCAGCACGTGATGGCAGACTTGGTGAGGATCAACAACAACATAGGAAGTTATAGCATCCTTCTTCTGCATGCTGTCGAAGAGCATAATCTAAAACATAAAGAACAAATTTCGATACTTGTGCAGGTGAGACCTAAATTAAGAGATCAGATCAATAAAATTCAGAAAGTCAATAATATAGAGAGAGTCAATTAGAATAGTGTATAAATATGAGCAAAATAATGATCACTTGCATTCAAAACATAGTGGACAAGTCAGTGGCAAATACAATGAAGGACAGATCAGGGGGCATGTGCAGTCAAACATTCACTTAAGCATTTCAGAATTCATGCCTAGTGTGGAATGTTTACAGATCTGCTTTGCATAATTCTCTAGTCCCCTTGTCATGTCAATAGCATATTTCACTAACAGTATTTGGCCCTTTGCAATCACCAGAACCTAATTCTTTTAAATAGTGTTCTACCTGTAACGAGTAGGAGCTATAGTTTGTAAAGTGACTTTGGTTAGCACTATAGAGTGATAACCATATGACATTAGGTGACAGTTGTACAGTTTACTGAATGATCTAAGATGCCTCGCTGTTGGGTTCTAGTCAGTTGTTCTAATTCACTGCTTCAAACTTGACAATTCTGCGTAACATTACACTACCATATACACTTTTGACAATTTTACCGAGGAGCCCTTCGACCTCTTTCAGAGTACTGTATGTGTCCCTCATCTGCTAATGGCTGGATCTGTCACTGAATGTCGTTTAGAAAAATAAGAACTGATTCTGACTGTTGCAGATAATTACGGATGGAGAGAAAATGTGATAGTTGTCTGAGATCACCCTGACTTGTCGAAGTTGTGTTAAAGCAAGGAACTATCGACAATCAAACTCTTTCAAGAGAGAAGAGAGAGAGAGAGAGAGAGAGAGAGAGAGAGTTGGTTGAACATATGCATTAGAAAGGGATTAATTTTTGGAACACTTACATCTGCCTGCATGTCCAGGAGTGTTGTCAGCGATGCCAGCACTTTGTCAGTAGGTTGCATGTGACTGCTGAATGCATGGTCACACACAAAAGACTGATAGTCATCCAGAGTAAGGATTGTGCTTGAAACTGACAAACCACTTGCCCGCTTCCTCAGTGCCTTGCGGATCTTATCATTGATCAGTGGTTCCAGTGGCATTTCCTAGAGCAGAGTATTTACAATGCTGGACAGATGTCACGGTTCAGCTTGAAGATAATGACATAGTTTGCATAATCCACCAATCTTCAATTACTCTTAGGCATTGTACTTTCATATTCCTGTGCTGACAAAAAATTGTGCAGTTTGGCAATGTCATTCTCAAGTTTCTACGAACAGTTCTTTTGAACTTCTAAACTGCATAGCCAACATCAGGTTAGGGGGTGTGAGTGAGCAGCTGTAATGAAGTGCTACTCCCAGAATATATTATATTCCGGCTCATGTATGGTCAAATGCATGAAACACAAACAATTTATTCTTGTATAACTTCTGTCCACAAGACTCACTTCTTGCAAATCACATAACATCTAACAGATCACAAGCTCTTCACACTGCTATGCAGCCCTCACAGCACCACCCACAGATTCAAAAAATGCTTGTCAGAAAGGAAGCATGCAGTCACAATCAACACACACTCTAACATCACTCAAATCTGAAACATCTTTGAGAGGTTACTAGAGGGAAGAGAGATTTTCTTTTCCCACATTAGAGCTCATATTACCCTTCACACATATCCCCCTCCAATATTAAATAAGAAATGAAAGGTCTAGGAAGTGCTCACAGAGGCTATAATTTTTTTGCAGTGCAGTATTGGGGAGAGAGGCTTATGGTGGTCCTTGTAGCGGGCTAAAACCCTGTAGCTCAGCGGTCCACAGCCCTGTAGGCACCCATGGCTCTATAGCAGTCCACATACCCATATGGTCTATTGCAATTGATGCAATTCAGAAGTCAGTAAAATTTTGTACATAGGGAATTGCATTAGCCATCTCAGAGCAATAGGCCATGAAAACCCACACGGTCTGATATCCACTGCACAAGATGCTACTGCGTGACAACCATGCTGTAGCCCTTATCCGCAACGACCTGAGCTAGGCCCAGGATTTATTGTAAAGTCTTTCTGCAAGCTCTAAATCTGGACTGTCACTTCGAGCGAGATAAACTTTCAGATGCTCTAACTCAATTGTTTACTTGGTCACTGTTTTAGCTTTGACTACTTGGTAATCATTACATTATAGATATGGATGACGTGTTATAATTAGCTTGTACAGCACATTTGGGCACTTTTCTCCCTTGCTTGCCCACACTTTCTTCTGTTTAATGTTGAGAGGATGCAAGTGAGTTTATGAAAAATGGAAGTTTATATAGTTTTCATGGGTTGATAACCAGGGAAGAGAGAGGTAACAGAAGAAAATGGACATTTAAACATGAGAAAAGTAACTGAAAAAGGCAATTTTCATTTTGTGGATGGTGCATACCTCCCTTTGCTTTACACTTTCAGTTAAGTCTGGTTAATGTTAATGTCCATAAAGGATGAAAGGAGTTTGCAGTCTGAATAGTGCTTTGACCCCAATAAGTGAAATTTCTTCTCTGGATCCTCTAGTGTTTTTCTTGTGGAAGTGCACACCTTTTGGCAGAATAATGTGCAATGGGCACTTTTCTTTCTTCCATTAGTCTGAAACCATGAAAAGAAAAAGAAAATTTGTTGTTTTAATGGAAGCAAAAGGTGTCCCTGGACACCTTAAATGGGAATTTGAATTTCAAAATCTTCTGGGTTTACGCTGTTTTTGTTCATATCTGAATAGACCTGAAACCCATTGGCTTCATGTGTATTGCTTTGCCTTTGGGCATAAGCTAATAGCGCTTGAACCCTGCTATCATGTTAGCAAAGCCAAAAAGTTACTGTGTTTTTTTTGTAAGTGTATACGTGTGCCAGGATCTTCATTTTTCTCTTGCTTGTTAAGCCCTGTCTGCCATTTGAAGGTCAGCTACTGTATACCGTAATCGTACTCATAAACTAAATGTCTCAGAAGTAAATGCATTCATCATGAATTAATTCTGGCTCAGCTGAACCCTAAACAATACATCAATTAGTCATATATGGTTTTGTGGACATTGGGCCTTGGCTTGTTACAAAGTGCAACACAGAAGCTTTAATACCAAAAATTACAACACTGAGAGAAAAACACAAAAACCTGAACAAACAGCAGGGGGAAATAAATTTTCGTATCTGACTCATCCACCTATTCACTAACCTGGACAACTGTGATGTGAGCTTTGGCTAGGTCCGCTAGGAGGCTGTTGACACCTGTAGATCGAACACGACAATTAGCGACAAACGGATTGCCCGGCATCCATGTGAAGTACTTGCTGTACTTGCGCTTCAGGATGGCATTCACTTCATTGGCCAAACGCTGAGCACTTGAACCCTGTGGCAGTTGGTCAGCATGCGAGAACAGCACAAACAGTGGTGGTGGTTTGCAACCTGCTAACATTGCTGGATGGCGTGTAGCAATGACAAATCTCATCCAGTAGTTGCCGGACTTCACCATCCCTTCCACACCAGCCAGAAGGTTTAAGACAACAAGATACATTCCATAGGTGACGATGGCGATGGGCCGATGGCTGGCAATGAACTGCGGCTGACCACCCATATCCAAAGCACGCAGAATGCGACCACCTTCCAGGTAGATCTCCTTCACCTCGACACCGGGTGTACGCTGAGCTAGATATTCATCTGAGCCTTCCACAGGTGGACTGCCAAATGAGTGCACAAATGCAGCAAAGGCAGAACTTGTTGCTGTCGAAATAAACTGCGTTTTACCAACTGCCTCGTCCCCTAGAACTGCCAAACGGACAACTTTTGGCTTGCCCTTCTTGAGATGAGTTAATGCATGGTCTGCTTCCGCTGCCTAAACAACAAAACAAGACATATAGTAGTATTCACATTACTCAGTAGTGCAGAGGATTTCAGCAGTAAAATGAAAGGTGTGGATACTACTTGTAGAATAGAAACCCCGGTATTTCTGTTAGATAGTGTACACAATGTAGTTTGTATATGTGAGTGGCAGTCAAATGCAATGGCAAAACTCATGCACTACTGTAAAACTATGCACTTTAACAAGGATATTGTTTCAACAAGCCAGTTATATTCAGGTATTCACAAAATGTTAACAAAGTCAAGTAACCAGGCCCAAGTCGTAATCCTCGGGAGGTTTGTCATCAAAAACATTCTGACAAAAAAATCTTCCACAAGACTAATTTTCTACAATCAGAGGGTCCTTTTAGATAAAGTACACCAGTGAAAATATATTATCATCGCTTGCGAGACTTTGCAATTCCGTCAGAATTTCAACGAGTTTAAACACAAGAAAATGTTCAGTACCAAAGAACGGATTTTTTCACATCAATGAATTGTGAAATAACAATCAAGTTTTACATATACATGTATAGCATACACATTGACTGGTTAAATTTCATATGCAATATTCAGGGAGAGAAATCTGAAGAGTAAAAATTCGAAGAGTTTGAAATTCCCCTTAGAAATATCAAAGTGCTAAAATTAACCAACTGTTACTTATGGCATACATGCGTATGCACACAGATGCACAGTGGGCATTTTTGCTCAAGCTAATATGAACGAACATACCTTGAGAAGGTGTCTCATGGCATCAGTCTTCGCAACAGCCGAGGGTGTCTTTCCATTCTAAACATGCATGATAACGAAAAAACATGCCATAAAACGTGAATAAGAAGACATGAGATGATCCACCGAGTGGCTGACATTGGAAAATTAAATTGTACAGCGTCCATAGTTCAGTGTAAGTACATAGAACTAGAAAAGAAGTCATGTAAGTACAGAAAAACTCTGAAAGAGCTGTAGATTCATTGCCCTTATGTAGCTGATTTCCCACCATTTACAAATGTACATAACACATCTGTAGATGCAAATGAAGCCATGTCTTTTACGAGAAACAGTCAATCTTGTTCTCTTATTCCCCTAATCTATTCTGTTAGTGACACATTCTAGTCCACAATAGACGAAAATTGATATTAACTGAGTTAATCAGTAAATCAAACCGCATGCATACTACGCCATGGACAATGAGTCATTGCAGATGGTCCTTGCTGGAATGTTTCATATGTAGATAGCTGGACATGCACATGAGAGGCAGGCTGATCTTGTCTCCAAATGTCTGTCAGAGTCTAAATAAATAAGATTGCATTTAGGAAAACAGATTTACAAAATAATTACAGTGCTGTGTATTATCAAGAAGGTTAGTTCCTGCAATCCCGTGCAAAACACTGGAAAAATAGTCAGTTCTATCACACATCAAATCACAAAAATCTATTAGCTTGGTCAAGCTCACAGACAAAAGTAGAGCTAGGATCAGTTCACGCTGATATGCTTAAACCAGTCTTGGTAGACAGGTAGTTACCATGCAGAGTTTATTTAGAAAATGTTAATTGTGATGTTGCATATTTTAAAGCAGCCCTCATTAATTATTGAATGCTGAGATTCTCATTGATCATAAGTTTAGGAGAATTAGACAAACCATGGGATAAATAGAGCCTCAAACATTTCAAGGAGGATCCTCCTACCCTTGTAGGGTCATGTCTTTCGTGAAGGCTAAGGACTTATTGATAAGCAGAAATATTCATAGTGTAAAATACATAGAGAGACCAAAATGCTAGAAACGCATATTATATTCAATATGAGGAACATCAGACAAAAAGCTATATGTTTTGACAAGAAATGTACATGTCACAACAGCAACATGATTCATATGCACAAACCTAGTGCTGGGTCGGATCCAAGTTTAAAGGGGTATATCAGCTATTGCAATTGGGTCCTGGATCATGAGTTTCATGGGTACCCACGGGTTTCTGCCAACATTGATCCCACCTTGAAAATTCTAGCTTTTATCAACATGCTTCATAATATGTAACATGCTACCTAGCATGATATAGATAAATGTCACAACATGGGTGGTGCGAACGGTGCAACATCTGCAACAGCAGAAGAGGCTAGATTAGAATTACAGCTGATAGAGAAAGTCACTGACACCAGAGACAACGTTCTTCATGAAAACGCGACGTTTTGACTTCTTTACAAAAGTCTTCCTCAGGCAAAATGAGTTTGGTGCTTCATCAGTCGTGCTTGGGATCTTTATGCTCTGCGTTTTGTGTTAGGGAGTTTTCTAATGAGGTGTGAATGCGTTTTCTAATGAGGTGTGAATGCGTTTTCTAATGAGGTGTGAATGCATTTTCTAATGAGGTGTGAATGCGTTTTCTAATGAGGTGTGAATGCGTGCGTGGTTTTTCTTAAGGCAATGTTTTGGATAAGGTGTAAATCAGATTCATGGCTTGTCGACTGTTCTAAAGTGTAGTCGGAAGTGTCCAAGGGAGCCACAGGTTGCTGAGTTCCATGCATTTGTCTTGATTCATCAAGTAGTCCTTTCCTCACTTCGCTACATTGTGAATAGTTAGCGCCTCATGCCCTTTTCTTTCTACCAACTAGCTCTCTTTCTTCAAAATCCTGGGTTTCCAGTGTACCTTGGGGCCGGTGTCAAAGGCATGCTTTGCAATTGCAGACATCTCGGGTGTGTTGTTGATGCTCCTTAATGTGTTGCTTTGCTGTTCTCCCAGTTTCCTCATGTAAACTCTAGAACACTCTTTGCAGCCCAGTGCATACACTACCCCCTGGTTGACAGTGTGAAGTTGGTAACGTATCCTTCATTCCTTTCATCAAGTTCCACTTCCGTTGGTATGCTTTTGTCACTGCCTTGATGCCCAGTGGTGCCATAATCTGAAATATGGCTTCACTGATTCCACGTACATATGGGATGCTAGCCATACCGGCGATTTTTTCTTCTCTTTTTGGTGGTTTTGGCTCGGTTGTTGCCATTCTGTGTTTTTCTAACTTTGCTTTGACACGTTGAACAACATTTGACAGGTAGCCATCGCCTTCCAATTTGCTCTTCACTCGATTCTCTTCTCTCTGTTGCTTTTCCTTTCCCAATTTGATATTTTCTAGTCTCCGGATGAGTAACGAGACTACGGACCATTTGGCGCTTGCAGGATGGTCAGACTTGTAGTTCAAGTATGAGCCAGTGTGTGTGTCGGTTTTCGGTAGATGGAAGTTTGTAGACTGCCTCTGTCACATCTGTGTACGTTGACATCCATGTATGGTAGCCTTCCATCCTTCTCTTGCTCTATGGTAAATCGGATAGATGAGTGCTGTATGTTTAGATGGTCGAGTAGAGCTTCTACGTCGGTCTTGCGAAGAATGGAGAAAACTTCATCCACAAACCGGTACCACGTTGTTGGGGGATTTGGGAAAGTCGTGAGTGCCTTCTCTTCTAGTGTGGTCATGAAGACATTAATGACCACTGGTGAGAGTGGGGAACCCATCACAAGACTATCCATGAGTCTGTAGTGCTGTGACTTGAACTGGAAGCTGGTTGAACATAGAAAAATTCCCATAATTTCAATTAGAGTTGTTGTGGATATGCCGGTACGTGTTTTGAAGTCGTCGTCATTTTGGATGATGTCTGTGATAGCGGCAATTATTCCTTAATGTACTGCCCTGCTTGCTGTATGCTTCTTCCTTATCACGCCCTGTTGCTAGGCAACAGGCGCCATTTTTCTCTCTTCCTGCTTCTTGAAGATCAATCTTGTTGTTCTTTTCCAAAATGAATAAGTTTCAGTCTGCATGGTGATCGCAACAGGTACTGATGTGAACAGGGACTTGACGTTGAAACTAATGAGGATCTCGTCTTCTTTGATGGTCAAGCTTCTTAACTTTCCGATGAAATCCTCCATGTCTTTCAGATAGGATCTGGATTGCTTCACGAACTTTCAAGTCACAGCACTACAAACTCACAGATGGTCTCACAATGGGTTCCCCACTCTCACCAGCGGTCGCTGATCTCTTCATGACCACACTAGAAGAGAAGGCACTCACGACTTTCCCAAATCCCCCAACAATGTGGTACCGGTTTGTGGATGATGTTTTCTGCATTCTTCGCAAGACCGACATAGAAGCTCTACTCGACCATCTAAACGTACAGCACTCATCACATACAGCACTTCTTGTAAAGAAGTCGAAACGTCACGTTTTCATGAAGAACGTTGTCTCTGGTGTCAGTGACTTTCTCTATCAGTATATATTGCAGAGTGATGTCTCTAAAGCAGAATTACAGTTGTTTGCAGATAATTTGCATCAGTGTGGGCCCCGCACCCCTTTAATTTACTTAAAAGAATGTATGCGATATTTTCGCCACAGCAGGACCTGCGCTGATGCAAGTAAGTTGCAAGCAGCTGTACATACAGTGGTGGCTGGCAGACAGTGTAAACTCACGTAGGAGAGTCGATCTGCAGTGTAGACTTACATGCAGCTTGCACCCAGATGGGTACCTGAGCTGCAGTGTACGGGTTTCAAATACCCGAGGAAGCCGTGGGTCTTACAGGTACCTGCTGGACCTGACCCAGCACTAAATAGAACACACTCATTGATAGGCATTGCCAACTCATCTTAGCATTTCAATCTTTTCTTTTGTTACCTCTGACTACATACATTGACTACTTGTACATACAGTAACTACTTGTACATACACTGACTACTTGTACATACACTGACTACTTGTACATACACTGACTACTTGTACATACACTGACTACTTGTACATACACTGACTACTTTTACATACACTGACTACTTGTACATACACTGACTACTGGTGCATACATTGACTACTTGTACATACACTCAGATGGAAGGTCATAATTACACATCCTCATGTACACAGACAGATATAAGTACCATTCCAAGTAGCCACATACATTCACCAGTTCATAAAAGGGATCCTAAGACTGTTTCTAACATCGGATAGTAACTTCTCAATTGAGACACAATATGTTGTTTTTGTTAGGCTTTTGGTGTGAAATACACCAGCTAGAGTGAAAGTAAAGGTTGTTTGGTATTGTGCTACGAAGCATAAGCTGTCTCTTCATAACAGAATTTGAAGAGTGAGAGAAAACCAAAATAACAAAAACAAAAATTTTGCAGTGAATGAGTAACACTTACGTCATTCTGGATTGTTGGGTCAGCATCATTATTGAGTAGAATCTTGATAAGCTGTATGCCCCATGACTTTTCACTTGTGTAAGGACACCGGTACTCAGCAGCATAATGAAGCGGTGTATTGCCACCCTACAAACATGCAACGGAATCAATACATGTCCTTCATAATTGATAACACCGCTAGACAATTTGCAGTTTGCCAAGTTCATTGCAGATGCATATACTGTTTTAACCGGTCTCTAACAACTGAGCACATGATTTCAACAAATGGCACACACACACACACACACATGGAACACTAGCTGTATACAGTAGCAGGCCATATCTACAGATCTTGATCCCAAGGATAGAGAAAACTTTGTACCTTGCCAAAAGAGATCCATATCAGTATTGGAAAAGTGGGTACAGGACAGGTATGGACTCATGAACAGACTACCTGCATACAAATTTTGTGGTTGAAAGTCTGTGCCATACACTAACTCATGCATGCACACCTTACAAGGTGTGTCAACATGAGGGACCCTCACAGATCCTTTGCATGCTTTATAAATGAAGCCCACAGAAAAATTTGGGACTATACCAATCACAAAAAATGCAAGGGAGATCAACACTGGTATGCAAAAAGTGGATACAGCACATACATGCACGGTCATTTTTTCTCACACTCAAATTCGGACCCAGACATATGCATTTATACGAGATTGCAGAAGAAGTAAATGCATGCTTCTCAAGGTCACACTCCTGTTAAAAGAAAAAGCGAAAAATAAACAACAGGAGAAGAAAGAGAGAGAGAGAGAGAGGGAGAGATTTGAGAGTTTGGCGGTAAGGTATGACTCATGATCAGGAGACCTTGAGGTGCAGGTGATACTTAAACAGTCAAATAGAAGTTAGCTTTCATATTCTGGCAAGCAAAGTATTACTCAAGATGATGGCTCGGGGAAAAAAGCTGGATAATGATTTCTTCTTATTTACGACAGGTACCAGGTAGGATAATTTCTGGAAGCCATAGCTTGATCACAGAGTCAATAAAATAGAGGATAAGTACTTAGGAACGCGCTGTAACTGCACTTTCATTATTAAAACAAGCTGGGATATGGTAATCAAACCTATGTCGGGTGGTATTTTAATGTTGTGCTGGCAACAAAATGTCTGTATTAACATAATC
>JAOWAW010052232.1:0-16585 GCA_028565695.1 Nicola tetela | reverse complement strand
CTGTAACGGAGTTGTAAAAGATGGCAAAAGAATGTGGTTTGTGACTGGTATCATCATGCCACAGTGGTCAAGTGGTTAAGGCACAAGAGGCCTGAGACCCAGGTTCAATTCCTGGTTGCAAAACATCTTTTGCTGTCATACCTATTCCGTCTTCTGCTGTTGCCAACCTTACCAAGCGATACAGGAAGAGATACTGTTAAAGCATCAATGTAGATCTGTTGCAGCACTGCCAGGTGAACACACTTGCGTAAATGCCATAGGATGCCGATCTTTTGGTCACATACTGCCCAAGTGTCATTCACGTGGTCTTGCCATGATAAGGAGCTATTTATATTTACCACGAGATGTTATAGATTTCCGCTTTTGGTATGTACATGCCGTTCATGAAGATATGCCTTGTTATATTTTTTAAATTTCAGCATTGCCAAGTGCCTGTATTGTCCGTATTTTCACAGAAGTTCGATGCTCTCCCTCATCATGGAAGATCGTGGGACTAACCTGCAAAACGGAACTTGAAAATCTGATGTATCTTTTTAGTTAAGCCAAGTCAGGCTCTAGAAACTGAAGTGGTTTCCTACCAACATAAATAGGCATGTGTGTACATGTGTCAATTTGAAAAGAAAGGTGTAAGCAACAGAGCAAATCTCGCATGCAAAAGTATAAGAAGCAAAATGAAAATTACAACTTGGCTGAATTGGCCTGTTCATCAGTCAATCATTCCCAGTCTGTACAGAAACCAAAGTGGAGAGAAGGAGAAAAAAAGCCTGCAACACTAATACAAGACTAAGTTCAATCTGATTAGGGATCTAATCAAGACAGAAAGGCTGTAAGACACAGGCAGCAGGTCCCAAGGCTGTACAAGGAAAAGCAAGATTCAAACTAACTTGAAAGACGGGCTTGCACCACATTATAACTGCCACTGCTCAAACGCTGTCTCATGCGTGATCACCAGATGTGCCACTTGTGCACCACATCACACACGTACCTATGGTCTAGGCAACGTCACACATGCACTTATCTCATATACACTGCAACACATGTGCTATTCACATACGCTGCATCGCATGTACATGCAGTTGGGGTGGCATAGAAAAGGGGAAAGAGAAAGTTAAAAAATAAAAAATATTAAAATGAAATGAATAAATTATAAATAAAATAGAAGATAACAAAATTAAAAATTAATAAAAATTAAAAATTAGAATGAGAACTATTGAAAAGCTTAAAACAAAATGAAAAATAAAGAAAAAATTTTCAATTAAGGAAAAATAAAGATAAATTATAATAAAATAAATAATAAACAATAAAATATTAAATTAAATTAAGAAATAATAATGATAAAGACTGATGGAGAGCACGAGGACACCAGAAAAAGGACAGGCCTGTCAGTGTGGGTTACTGTGTAATCCAACCAACAGGATGCAGTCGCATCACCAAGACCTCACTAAGTCTGACCATCAATGCCCCCATGAAGATGTTGTGTAACTGAGTGGGAGTAACGCATAATAAGGGAAAAGTGTTTCCTATAAAACTGTTTAAGCATCCTACATAGGAGCCTTCATTTGAAACCCTGGGCAAGTAAGGTTTGGACAAACACACAATGGCATGCCTGGAAATCTGAATAATTATCACATGCTTTAGCGAACCTGATGAGCTGGCTGATGTAAACCCCATATGTCTTAAGTGAGTAGAGGTGTGAGGGTGCGTGTGCAATGTGAAGGTCACGGCAAGGATGTCTCAAGTTAGCTGTAGGTATTAGGTATATTATGTGCGGGGCATGGATGAATGGAGGTGTGAAGTCAATCTTCAGGAGTACGCAAAACTGATGGACAATCCCACAGAATGATAAGTAGCAGTATGCCCCCGGGAGAGACTTGGAAACACTGTTGTTATGTTTGTAAGAGCACTATGTTGACAATGGATGGGAAGATGTTCACTTTTATCTGCGTTGCAGCTCATTCCTGTGTATTGGTCAAAGCAGAAGCGGCACCTAGATCTAATGGGAGGCTAGAGTATGTTGTCACCAGGAATTTGAATGTGCCTGTGACAACTTTAGCGCATGCGCAGTTAGGGTCAACCTGGCACCGGAAGGGTAGCTAGTAGTACATGTAGTCAGTTGATTATCACCTGCACTACCGATCTATGTGCACAGGGACAGCCAGCTGAGTGGTGGCAGGCCGTAGCTGGTTTTTTGTTGTTGGCTTAAACACTATGGTAGCCAGCAGGACACTGCACTAAGCGCTTGTGAATGTTGTAGTTTATCAGGACTTTCCTTTCGAATTTTGCTGGGGTGTTACCTCAATAATAACCAAGATAAGCTTAACATATTTGGATCTATTGTCACCTAGACAACAAGCCGCCACAGGGCAAAAACCAAGCCAAGCAGCTTAAAGCCTCATCTTTATCTTTGAAAAAGGAAGAGAGAGGAAATGGAGGGTACTGTTTACATATTTCAGAGGTTGGGAAGGCTTTAATTAGTGACCAAAGGAGCTGAAAAAAGTCGTATTTAGTGAAGAGGCTCTTTGTCAACCGAGGTTTCTGAAAAGTTGATGGCAAGACGTTCTTGTCATCCATGCTTGTCCCTGGTTCTATGGTTTCTCCTTAGCTCAGAGGCCCAGTCACTTTGTCCAGATTGTGTGAAGTTCAAGACTACATATCTATAAAGGCTGAAGTCTCACAGGGCTGATGTTTGGCTTAAATGGAGTCTGTGGACAACACAGTCAAGAACTGTCATGACAAATTGAGCCACAGTTCTAGACATGGTAAAATTGTTTATTGAATTTGGCTCCTGCAGGGGATTAACGTGTGTGTGTATGCCTGTGTGCAAGCTCAATGGTCTTCTTGAAGGCCTTTTTCTTGTAAATGGAGTAACCAACAGCACAATGGATTTTTTTGTCAGAGAATGTGATGTGCATAAAGCCGTTTTCTTCGATGACAAAGTTTTGTTAGTGAAAGATAACACTATGGTGGACATTCGGTGGAATCCTTCAAATACGATGCACCCCATGGGCTAGCCCTACTTTTAAGTGTATGTGATTGCCGCTCATTCCTGGCAACGCTCAGTGAACTTCGTTGCCAATATTGAAAACAGTGGTGTCATCAGCAAAAACCGAGCATTCAGTAAAGAGGGAATGTGGAAGGTCATTAAGAAAAACCAGAAACAGAGTAATTTCCTTTTCCAGTCCCTCATGCTCCATTCAAATACACATAGAAGCACTCATGATAGACAACAGTGGTGGTGAGCCTGGTATTGCATAAGAGTGGTCTCCACCACCCACTCTCACTCAACTTCTGTCACTGAGATAACAATTGCATTGTATACACCCTATTGATATAGAAACAATAGATACAGAAAGACATCAGGGTGAAGGATATTGGGGCCAAAACAGACTATCAAGTATTCAAAGCTCTCCAAAAAAAAAACAAATAATAAATTTTCACCGCTGCCCTTGACCCAAGGTCGGTGACAGGAAAAACCCCAACCTGAGGGAAAAAACACTGGGACAAAAACAACACCCTGGCCATTGCTCAACCCTTACACATTTCCCAGCAAGAAAAGATGACAAAACAAGATCTAATAGCATACTGTGATGATAAGAAGGACTAAGCCCTGGGAGGGCAGGATGGGTCCAAGAGACTCAACTGTCCTGTAGATGTAGGCTACCGTGAATAACAGCTGTCAAAGCTGACACATGTATATATCAGCAGTCAGCCATTATTGCTGATGTCATGTAATGATTATGTCAATGATATCAATCTACTCTGCATGAGGGACCACAGTTCTTTACTCTTTTAAAACTGTGAAGAACCTAAGTTTCTTTCCCAAAGAGATTACACTTGAAAAAACTTAAGGTCAACACAAAAGACCAGAAACATTCTGAAAAACTTAACTCCTGCTCTTGATGAAAACTCAGTCACAGCACTAAATAAATCAAAAATATTTTAACCAACGTAATTTCCATGACTCAAAAGTGCTGTTCCTACTGTGATAGCATGGCCTGACAGCCGTAGTTTAGACACTTTACACCACTTACACAACTGCTGGCTTCCTGGTTTTCTCACCCCTAAGGAACACCTCTCTTCCCCCTACCATCCTCACACCTACACGTGGCATGTGGGCATCTTTATAAGAGAGTGTAGTGCTCTCACCCTTGTCTTTCCGTTTTGTGCAAAGAAGATCTCTGTAGGAAGAAGATCCTTGTGCTTGTCGTGATATAACATGGTGCAGTGAACAGTTCAAGATCTCCGGAACTGTTAAGAAAATGGTGACACCGAGCGCAAAGACGAGACTTCAGCATGCTCACGAAGACAACCATCGCCTCGAGGAAGAAATCGAACGCCTCCTGGAAGCAATCTCAGGGAAGGCCACATCTTTGCAGCAAGACGAGTCCTCATTTGCTGCCATGCATGCACCAAACAATGAGGACGATGGCAAGTCGACATGTACTGGAGTGACTAGCCTTGGAAACCTGGTCATCTTGGAGATGCTGAAAACAATGCAGCACACCGTGTCCGCCCTTGCAACACAGCAAGCAACAGCAGTAGCCTAAACATCAGCCCGAATGTCACGTCCATCTGAGCACCAAACAATGGACATCCCCAAACTTCCAGGCCCGTACAACACAGACATGACGATCTTCTCCAACTGGCAAGAATGGTGGGCTGACTACGTGCTGAGTGGCAACAATCACAGGTCGTCCACGGCTGGTCGACAAGCAACTCTCCACCGAGCGCTTGACAGCAAGCGGACTATCCTGTGGAAAACAGGCTGACTGAACATAGAACAATTGGACGACATCTACAAAATCATCGGAAAGATCAGGACGTATCTCCAGCAGAGGAGAAATCCACTCCTCGACCATCGAGACTTCCTCTCGTGCACTCAAGAAGGCAAAAGCATTAGTCACTACTAGGCAAGCCTGGTGCAACTTCATGATGCTTGTGCCTACAGTGATGACCACACATGCATGCATTGCGACATGGCTTGCAGCTATAGCAACTCTGTCAGGAAAACCAGGCTGCACGACTGTTTGATATGCGGACTGCACGATTCTGAAATGCAACGCCACATCCTAGAGGAATGCTTTGAAGACAAACTTATCTTGACGAAAACCCTCCAGATTTGTGAGACATATGAGTCATCAGCTTTGACTCAAAAGCAGCGTGAACAACCTATACCATTGGTGCAACACTGTGGAGACACAACTGCGAGACATGGCAACCAAAGGGATCATCAAGAAGGTGCCAGTGGGCAAATCTTTTACTTGGTGCCACCTGATGGTGGTTGTGCCAAAGAAAGACACCAGCGAGCCTCACATAACCGTCAACCCCACCGGCCTCAACAAATACTTGAAGCGGCGAGCATACCCGACTTGCGTACCCTGCGAGGTGGTAGTTAACCTCCCACCTGGCATGCGCTACTTTACCACTCTGGATTCCCGCCATGGCTACTGGCAGATCACCCTGGACGAAGAAAGCGCGAAGCTCACCACCTTCATCATGCCTTGGGGCATGGGCCTTATCTCAGCAGGCAACAAACACAATCGCTACGGCGACAAAGCCCTCTTGGGTCTGGAGAGCGTCCAAAAGATCGTTGAAGACATTATCATTCACGATCACAACCTGCCAGCCCACACTGCTCTGGTACGTCAAGTCTGACAACGCTGTGCACAACACAACATCACGCTTCACAGGAGGAAGTTCATGTTTGCGGTCCCATGAGTCGACTGGTGCAGCTTTCAGGTGTCACAACTCAGCTACACACCAGTGGACAACATTGTGTCAGCCATACGCAGCTTCCCAAAACCCACCAACAAGACTGACGTTTGCTCCTTTTGCAGCCTAGCCCAGCAGTTTGACGCATTCTCCCCACACCTTGCAACCTTACTTTCATGACTCCGTGCGTTGCTGTTGTTGTAAGTGGAATTTACTTGGGAGGTGCCTCAAGAGCAAGCCTTCAAAGATAACATTGCTGAGCTGACCAACCCACAAACCCTTGCCACCTTTGACGGTTGCAGCCCATTACGTCTGGAAACTGACGTAGCGGTCTTGTGGGCTCAACATGGCTGTTTGGCAGCAAGATGACCAGACTGGAAAATGGCGACTCCTCCATTGCGGCTCTTGACATCTGATTGAAGCCGAATCACGATACTCTGCCACAGAGAACAAGCTGCTAGCGGTCACGTGGGCCGCTAAGAAGGCGCATATCTTTCTTTCAGGTGCCGACTTCGAGATAGTAGTCGACCGTCGGCCGTTGGTGCCGATCCTCAACTCGAAAACACTTGCGGAGCTGCCGTCCCCACGAATCATGCACATGAAGGAGAAACTGGCAACGTTCCGATTCCGTGCAGTGTGGTGAGTAGGCGCCGAGCACAAGGTCACTGATGCTCTCTCGTGCAACCCAATGGACGACCCATTGGCTGAAGACCAGCTAGGAGAGGATGACATGGAACACTTTGTCAGAGCATGCCGGTTGCCATCAAACCTGGACCTGAAACCGGTCAACAGATCCTCAAGGACCCACTCCTCACAGTAGTCTGTGAAAACAGCCAGCAGGACCCAACATACTGCAAGCTTGTAGACACAGTGTCCCAGGGCTTCCTGGTAGGAAAATATCTTCTTTATGCTGCTCTTCGGCCCTACTGGGACTGGCGCAATGACCTCACCATGGACAACGGAGTAGTCCTGCTTGGCAGCCGCCTAGTCATCCCACAGCTGCTGCATCGCACCACACTGCAACATCTGCATGCCTCCCACCAGGGCCAGGACAGGACACTTCGCAGAACTCAGCAAGTGATCTTCTGGCCCGGCTTCTCCAATGACATCAGAAACATGATCTGTTCGTGCGAAATGTGCGCAACTCAACTTCTGTCCCAAACCAAGCAGCGACTCATTTCCCGCCCTTCCACCTCTTGACCACTCAAGCACATCTCTGTTGACCTCTTCAAGTTCGCAGGGTTCGAATACTTGGCACTCTTTGATGAATCGTCCGTGTGGCCCGAGGTCTGGCGGTGTGGCCACAGCGCAAGCGCCAAAGTGATCAAACTCCTGAAGATATTGATGAGTGACAGAGGCATCCCGTCACAGCTCATGTCGGATGGAGGACCCCAGTTCACATCCCATGAGTTCTCCACCTTCTGTTGTGACTGGGGCATTCACCACACCACAAGCTGGGGGACGAAGTTGCAGCCGTTGTCATCAAGAAGGGACCCTGCTGGAGCTATATCGTGAAGATGGTATCAGGCAGCACTTACTGGCGGAATAGGCGGTTCTTATGCCTGGCCTAGCTAACAGCCTGGGATGTATGGATGGCAATGCGTTGAGTGCAACATCACTCCCGAACATGCCCTCAGACTTTCCTTTGGTTCTTGTGAACTTCCCCCTCCTGTCACTGTCCTCACCCATGTGCTTTCATTCCCATATTGACTAGCTAAGCTCCCTCCCAACTCAGGAGCTCCAGGGGAGGGCATGTGATAGCATGGCCTGACAGCCATAGTTTAGACACTTTGCACCATGCACGCAACTGCTGGCTTCCCGGTTTTCTCACCCCTCAGTAACACCTTTCCTGCCCCTACCATCCTCATACTTACACGTAGCACGCAGGCATTTTTATAAGAGTGTAGTGCTCTCACCCTTGTCTTTCCGTTTTGTACAAAGAAGATCTCTGTAAGAAGAAGAACCTTGTGCACGTTGTGATATAACACCTACCATCACCAAAAAGCCATCCATATCCACAAATGTCTGCATAATTTCCTCAAAGAACTCAAAATTGCCTCACCTTATCCTGAACTTCTGTTTTTGCACCATTGTCCAACAAAATTCCACAAGTCTTCGTTTGCCCGTGCTCAACTGCATGGTGTAATGGCGTTTTGCCGTTCTGAAAAGAAATAAAAACATTCAGAAACTGTTATTTGACCATATGCGTACTATAGAGGGAAAGAGTAGAGAGGTATTGACACCTCAAAAAACTACCCTAACATCTACACGGCAGACATCACAGTTTTCCCAGCAACACTAAACTATCACTTCACTTTAACTGACCTGTCAAGCACTCTCTCACTCAAAGATAACCCATAAACAGTCATTTCCTTTTCCATGCTTCCCAAAGAGATTACTCTTAATAAAACTTAATGTCAACTCAAATCACAACAAATACTTAGAAAAGTTTAACTCCTGCTCTTGAAACATAAGAAGTCACAGTATTGAATGAAACAAAGATATTCACAATATTGTGACATAATTCCCATGCGTCAAAACTGCTTTTCCAATCATCACAACAATGTTGTCCATATCCACAAATATTTCCATAATCTCTACGAAGAATTCACCATCACCTTACATTATCCCCAGCTGCTGTTTTCGCTCCTTTGTCCACCAAAATTCCACAAGTCTCCGAGTGGCCTTTTATAGCTGCATAGTGTAAAGCAGTTTGGCCACTCTGAAAAGAAACAAAACATTTGGAAACTGTTATTTGACCATATGCATACTGTACTGGAATTATTCTTAAGTGTAGAGATGTATTTCCATCTCAAAACAATGACCCTAACAGCCACAAAAAGACATCACAGTTATCCCGGAAGCACTAAGGATACTTTAACTGCCCTGTCCATCCCTCTCCCACTCAAAGATAACCTATAAACAGTCATTTCCTTTTCCATGCTTCCCAAACAGATTACTCTTAATAAAACTTAACGTCAACTCAAATCACAGCAAACACTCAGAAAAGTGTAACTCCTCTTGAAACATAAGAAGTCACAGTATTGAATGAAACAAAGATATTCCCACCAGTGTGGCGTAATTCCTGTGACAGACACACACGTGAACCGCTAGCTGCTATTCGTTTGATCTATTTTCACTTGTTAAGTTTAACCTCTCACAGGTACTAGACAGCATATCACTTGTCTTTGTCACCTGATTTCTCTGCCAATGTACATAGAACAAGCTCTCTCTTTTGTTTCTATTCCCCTTGTTTTTTCCTATTGTACTTCTCTTCTGTGTAGTCGGAATCTATTGAATTTGTCTTGACTGTTACATTAGTAGCACAGAAGATGGTTCTCATCGTGATGCTGCTCGTTATCATTAACCTTTCTCTGGTTTCATTCTGGGTTTGGAAGACTATTTCTCCATACTCAAATGTGCAGGCACCTAGACACTCACTCAGCCCTATCAGCTCTTCTAGCATCTTTACATCTTGACCAACATTTTGCCCAAGAGAACCACCGTTGTTCAGTGGAAAAGCGTCAGAGTTTGAAGAATGGGCCTTCTCAGTCGACCAGATGCTTAAATGGGCTACCTTCAGCATTCCGTCGCAGGAAGTGGATTATGTGGCTGGCTTCTTAATGGGAAATGCGTTATTTTGGATGATCATCGCCAGCAACGCAATGACACGTGCACTACGAGCGCTCGGCTTTTTGCTACAAACTTTTTACCCATCACACTTTTTACTTGCACATCCTTTTGACTAAACACTTCTTTCTTTCTTTTGCATTGTCTAAGGGACGAAAGGTCCTGACTCTCCGGCAATCTTAAATGAGTTCTGCTGAGCTAACCTATCGATTTCCCCAAAAAATTATCATAAAAACAAACTGGAACAGGCAAGCAGAAGGTAGGTCAGCATAAGATCCGCATACATTTCCTTCTAGAAACTCCGTCAGAGTCAACTTCAGAGAAGCAGTGCACTTCTTTCAGACAAGATGACAACTTTCCAGCATGTCCTGTGCTTTACCCGTACTAAAGACAGCACAAAAAGCAAAAAATCTATCAAGAAGAGGGAGCTTTACCCCCAAGCAAAGTGGCATGAAAAACAGAAAAAACGCATAAGGACTTGGGCGCGCGGCCGCCGTGCATAGAAAACCACTGTTCATACGGCGGACACTTTCCTTTCTCCTCCGCTCTGAAGCTCGTGATGTCGAATGAAGCTGTGACCTTGCTACATGTAGCTCATTTTCCTATATAGCGTTCACCATTTTCAGTAACTTAGGGAACCTAGAGCCAGCCAGTGAACTAGCTGAGCACATGATCGTGAGCAGGCTGCAGCGATCGTACAATGACAGTCTAAAGAGAGATCAAAACCCCGTCAAGTTCAAGTTTCCCACCACGAGAGGCAGTGATTTTGATTCTGGAAAAGAAAATTTGCTGTTGACGCTGCCTAGATCAGCTTGCCAGCATTTAACCTTGTTAGCAAGGTGAGAAAGGTTGTTCATTTCTAAGACTAGATGCGCTCTGTCCCCGCTAACAAATCCCTGCTCTGTCCCTTTCACCAATGTTCGACGATATCTGTAATCAGTCATACCGTAGCTGATTTGCAGCCACTAGCGTCTGTAGCAGTAAACAGCACCATTGAGTGTGTGACAAAATTTAATATTCCATAGTCACAGCTTCACAGCTGGAGGTTGCAAGTTCTGAGCTCTGGAGGAAGGGCTAGCACTTCTTTCGTGGAGCTATTCCTACAACACGCCGACCTACCCTTGATTCATGTAAAGCAGGAAGCCCAACCATAGAGAAAAGGCTGAGTACAGTGGCAGTCCTGGTGAATCAAAAGCTGTGCAAGGCCAATCACAGCAAGGACAATTTTTTTGCAGGTAAATTGGAACTGAATATACAGGAACAGGAGCCACATCGGGTGTCAGTTGTTGACTCATCTTTTTGGTACAGTACATTGCACAGGTAAATTTTACAATTTGAACTCAAAAAAGAGGACCTCATCAACGTTAACTGTTCCAGAGTTGATAGTTTGTGCAGGCAACGATAATACCTCCCTCATTTCATGTCCTTGAACCGATTCCTTCCGTCTTTTAACTAGTTTGAGCACGAAGAAGCAGCTACATTCAGTGTGACATACATGTATAACTCGTGTACATATGCCAGTATATGTATCAAGTACTAATATACATGTACGTGTGCAAGCTCTTGATTGTTCCCTAGTTATGAGTTAACCATGCATTGCTCCATCTTGTTCAGCATGTCGTGTATTGCTGGGAATGTTCAAGGTCTGTGTCTGTTTCTCTTATTGGGCAAGTTTGAAAGCTTCACTCTCGGAAGTGTACTGTCCTTTGAACTATGATGAAGAAAGTTGCCTACAATTGTTTGGTCTCGAACAATCAGGTTCCTTGGAGGAGTACGAAACTGAGTTTACCCGCCTCAGTCTGTGCGCTCCAGAATTGGACGACTTATCGCTGGCAATGCTCCTCGTGCGTGGTCTACGGAAAGGGCTTCGGGTCGAAGCTCTGCATGAACATCCAAAGACGTTAGCATGCGCTGTTCGAGCTGCCCGTTTGGCAGAGCGATACTTTTTACTTGAAGGATCTATGAGCAACAAGGTTGCACGAAGTCGGACGTTGATATCAGTACGGTCAGACTTTGATGCGCCTTTGAAACCTCATGAAACCTCTACAGCCTGAGTCATGGTCAACAACGGTATGATTCCTCAGTCCCATTCTGACTCGAGGCTGGCATTGGATTTTGAGCTACAATTCTTTTCGGGCCAACAAGCATGACACGCACTCAGAAGTGGTGAAGAAGGATTCGTGGCTTGGGTGACTGAAAAGCAACCAAGCCTAAACAGTGCTGACTTGCAAACAAAACCTGACCTTGACATAAGGGTTGAAGGAAAATAGCAAGAAGAACTGCTTGAAGTTCTCTAAGACTTTTGCGACTCTCCCACTAAGGAACTACCTGCAAGACTTCCGCCCCAAAGACAAGTCAATCACGAAATTCATTTGGAGTCGAACTCAGTGCCACCTTTTTGTGCAGCTTATTGACTCTCCCAGCCCGCTCTGGATGAACTTCAGACTCAACTCATGGCTCTGCTGGACAAGGGATTCATTGAGCCAAGTAAGTCACCACACGAGGCACTGGTATTCTTTGTGAAGAAGTCTGACGGCAGTTTATGACTCGTCTGCGACTGGCGAGATTTAAATCGAATTACAATTAAGTACGAAGCGTGTCTACCCAATAATGACGACCTGTTTGATACTATTCAAGGCAGCAAGTATTTCACCAAGCTCGACTTGCATTCCGGTTATAATCAAGTTCGTATCAGAAGTAAAGACATACCAAAAACAGGAATTAACATGCCGTTGGGACATTTCGAATTCAAGGTTATGGGCTTTGGCCTGTGCAACGTGCTAGCTACTTTCCAATTGCTAATGAACCATGTTCTTCAGCCTTACCTAAGAAAATTCGTTGTTGTCTTCTTAGATGATGTCTTAACCTTCAGCAAGTCCTGGGAAGAACATTTGAGTTATGTCCGCACTGTTCTGCAGGCTCTTCATGAGAACCAACTGTTTTGCAAACCCACAAAATGTGTGTTTGGCAATGGAAATTCCATACTCAGGACATCTTACTGGAAGTACTATTTTGCCAGACCTGACGAAGCTCCAATCAGTTAAGAATTGGCCGACACCTCAGACCGTAACTCAAGTACGAAGTTTCCTTGGCTTTGCCAACTATTTTCGAAGATTTATTAAACGTTTTGCCGAAATTGCTAAACCCTTGGATGAAGTCAGTGGAAAAAAGTCCGTTTTTCCTGGACTGAAGAGAGACAATGTGCATTTGAAACCCTAAAATCCGCACTGCTTCAAGCTCCCTTTCTGCAGTTAGCGGACGTGAACAAACTGTTTCATGTCTACACCGATGCCAGTGACACCTCGATTGGAGCCATCCTCATGCAAAGGAACAATGAAGACCAGTCTCAGCCAGTGGCTTATGCTAGCCAAAAGCTGACTACAGCCAAAGAGAACTACACTATTGCTGAGAGAGACCTTAGCTGTGGTCTTTGCTCTAAGGTGTTGGCGACTTTACCTATTCAAACATTTTGACGTGTACACTGATAACCAAGCATATGTATATCTGAGAACAAAACCACATTTGAGCAAAAGAGAAGCTTGGTGGATTGAATTCCTTGCTGATTTCCACTTTTCAACTCATCATGTTCCTGGCAAATCAAATGCTGCAGATCCCTTGACAAGACAACAGGTACCAGTTACGCAGATCAACAATTTGGAATTCTCGCAAGACCTTCATCCCAACGAAGCTAAACTTATATCTGAAGGATATGAGGACGACCAGGAACTGTCTCACATCATTGAAAGATTGACAACCTCAAGCAATGATGCTCTCCATGAACGTTATCTCTGGGATGAATCTAGACAAAGGTTGTACTTGATCACTTCAGATCCTGCCCATCTATGCATTCCCTGCAGTCCTATGTGTCTTCAGCTACTACAAGAAAATCATGACTGTGTAATTGCTGGTCATCCAGGTTGTGATCAAAACTTTCTGGAATTTGTCACAGCACTTCTTCTGACCAAGAATGGGAAGCAGTGTCAAAGGATTCGTATGATCTTGTGAGTCATGTCAAAGAAACAAGTCAGGGAGAACAAAGGTTGGTCTTCTACAACCACTCCCGGTGTCAGCACGTCCATGGACAGATATCAGTACGAACTTCATCTTGGGCTTGCCACAAACAGAGAACGGAAAGAACGCAGTTTTCACCTTTGTGGATTGATTGACTAAGTATGTTCATCTTGTCCCCACAACGTCAAGTGTTGATGCGGAAGGAGCTGCAAGATTATACATCAATCATGTTTTCCCTCATCACGGATTAAGCAAAACGATTGTCTCTGACTAAGACCCAAGATTCACTGCTGCTTTTTTTAAGGAGCTGTTCTCTATGCTAGGAACTCAACTCAAAATGAGTACTCCAATCCCCCTCATACAGATAGTATGACTGAAAGGATAAACTGTGTGGTTGAAGATACACTGCGCTCCTTTGTAAATCACAGGAGTCATAAGATTCTCCGTTTTTCTTAAATCATGGTCAACATCCTTTAATGCCGTCATTGCTCATCGACCTTCAGACTTCCGTTGATTAGTACCACACATACATGTGAGGTGGTTCCCAGTTTAGCACTTGAGGGTCCTCAGATGTAATTATTTTACCCTCTACCATCTAGCCCTAGTAATAAAAGCTCTCCAAACCAAGTTTGGTACCAAAACGAGGCAAAATGACTTTCCAGCAGCCCAAAATAGGGCAAAGAAATAGCAATTTTCAAAAATATTTCCAGAACAGTTGCGCCCAGAACTTTGCCACAAATTTTTTTCAGGAGATTGGCTTCAGGAGACCCAAAATGGCTGCGAGTCTTGATTTCGTGATTGTCTTTTCCATCATTCAATATTCTAAAAAAAGTATGAAATACACAGAAATCACGTTATCTAACGGGTAGACGACAGGGTGCCACTCTCCTGGCTGGACATAAAACGCACAGCCGAACTCACAACACTCACGACAAACCATCCCTCCTCAAGTAGGCCTAGGAAGCAAATGCCCACTGATGGAGTAACTGTTCCGGAAATCCACTCGACCGCCATCGACTGCAGCCTTCTCTACATGACATTTTGGCCTTGTATGCTTGGCTTTGCGAAGGGACTGCAGTTGATGAATGACTGTCGCTATTTTGTGTCTCCATAGTGATTTCAGCATGCGGTTTTCGCTGCCTAGCGCAATAGGTGTGGGAAATGAAATTCAAATAAGAGAGTGCCCAGAAGTTGAAGCAATGACAGCTAGCCAGTCAAGAGAGAAAGCAGAACAAGTTTGATGTAATGCAGCTTTTGGTAATCAGTTTGCCCTCCGTGATGGAGCGGCCGTTGTCTATAGATTGTAGCTTTGCGTGTGCCATGATCAAGCGGTTGACAGATGAGCTCTCCAGCGAAACAGCAGGCTTAAGTGAGGAGGCCTACGCAGAGCGCTACCACAAATTCTGGGAGTAGTTTACTGGAGTCGAAGCGACCGCGAATCCCTTGCCAAGATCTTTTGTCTTTTAAGGTTGAATCAAAAGGTGCATTCAATACCCATTGTAAGACGGTGACTGCGAATGCTAACCGAAAGTGGAATGGCGGGCAGGCCACACGGAAGGCTTGGCTAACTTGCCCTAACCACGTTCTCGCTAGTGACGCAACTGGGGGCTCTCGAACTTGTTCAGCAGCTTTGTCACAATCTTAGCCATTGCACAGCATGTGAACGCACACAGCCAGAGATGCACCATGCATGGGTTCCTGCTCAAGGCCTCGCTGAAGAGGCGAAGGAGTGACAGTAGCATCATTCCCACCGCCAAGCGCCTATGTGCAGAAATAAGGCAGGCTTGCTCCTTTAGACAACACAGGAAAGTCGCCAAGCAGAGTTGAGAGAGACGGCTCAGTAGAAGATACCTCTGTGGCTCTGATCCGTGCACCACTTTTACAATAATAATTTTGTTGTACCGCCATATCGACCTGCTTTGCGGGGTAGAGTAGTATGTGCACTCTCGAGCTCTTGTATCATAGTGTATTATGTAGATCCACATACATGTAGTAGCTACACGCTGGAGCTGTACACGCAGATAATTGGCTCGCGCGGCTCGTGGCTCGCAGATCAAGATCACAGATTGCGTGCAGATCATGATTTATATACAAGGAGCCGGCATTTTTCCATGGGGTACCCTGACCTTAAATCACCCGAGGCTGCTCAAGCACGCCAAGCCTTTATGTTGATAAGGGAAGGAAGGAACTAGATTTACTCATTGGTGACAAGATTTTGGTTTACAGGGAGTTCTTGGTGACACCAGAAGCTGGGGATTGTCTGTGTGATAAGCTAAGACCAAGATGGTACGGCCCATGTAAGATCATGGAGAAGGTTGCAGAAAATGCCTTTCAACTCAATTTGCCTCACACCTTGCGTTGTCATACAGTTTTTAATGTGTCTGCTCTGAAAAGGTACCATGAAAACAGCATTGAAGGAAGACATACAGAGTCACCACCACCAGTCATGGACCATGATGGGCATGAACGATATATCATTGAGGAAATTCTTTCTCACAGATGGAACAGGAAAGGTCTTCAGTATTTGGTTAAGTGGAAGGGTTATTTCAATGCCACGTGGGAACCTGTGGACTTTCTAAAGAATGAAGCTGGCTAGGACCTTGTTCCACTAGTTTGTACAAAAGACAAAATCCACATTGAGTTAACCTTAGCTGATTAGCCTGGACAGTTCTTTTGCGTTGTCTTGCGTTTTCCTTTTCAGAGCCGGGGGTGGTGTGACAGACACACACGTGAACTGCTTGCTGCTATTTGCTTGATCTATTTTTGCTTGTAAAGTTTAACCTCTCACAGGTGTTAGATAGCATATCACTTGTCTTTGTCACCTGATTTCCCTGCCATTGAACTTAACACAAGCTCTTTCTTTCGTTCCTTTTCCCCTCGTTTTTTCCTATTCAACTACTCTTCAGTGTAGTCGGAATCAATTGAATTAATCTTGACTGTTACAATTCTTATGCGTCAAAACTGCTTTTCAAATCATCACAGCAATGTCGTCCATATCCACAAATGTTTGCATAATCTCTAGAAAGAATTCACCATCACCTCAAATTATCCTCCGCTGCTCTTTTCGCTCCTTTGTCCACCACAAAAGAAACTTACAAAAGCTTAACTCCTTCTCTTGAAGCATAATGAGTCACAGTAACGAATGAAACAAAGATATTTGACATCAAGAGCTTCAGAGTGGAGGAAAAGAAAGGTGCCCGCTGTATGAACGGTGGCCTTCCACGCACGGTGG
>JAOWAW010052121.1:0-17019 GCA_028565695.1 Nicola tetela | reverse complement strand
GTAGGCATTATTTTACACCGTTGTTCCGAATCAGTAGAGGTAGGCACTATTTTACACCGTTGTTCCAAATCAGTAGCTGGGTAGGCAGTTTTCTACACCCTCAAGTTCTATGACGTAGGCACTGTACTACACCCATGTTCCAAATCAGTCGAGGTAGGCACTATACTACACCAGAGCCCAAAACTGCACGTCACATTATTCGATATCGATCTAATCGACCCATTCGATATAACCAACTTCGATAAACTTACCTCGATAAAACTTACTTCGGTATAACCTATTCGATAACCAACGGTTCGATAAACTTACTTCGATATAACCTATTCGATAACCAACGGTTCGATAAACTTACTTCGATATAACCTATTCGATAACCAACGGTTCGGTAAACCGGCCTGCAGCTGTGTCTCACGATCTCAGGCAGAGCTGCACCAACTACTCTGTAGCTGTCCAAAAGATCCCAACACACCAGCCAAACTAGGAATTTTTAAAAACAAAACGTTTCGCTAGGGACTGCTCCTAGCTTCATCAGTTGACTGATTTGGGGCACAGATGGTTAACAACTTTTTGTAGGTGTTAGGATACGTTACAACTTCAGAATACGCTATAGAGTTTTGGATACGCTAGAAGGCATGGTTAAGCTACTACATTTGTAGTACAGGATGATACAATTTTACACATAAACGAAAAAAAAAACTCATTGAGACATTCAAGAGAGGAGAATAAGAATTTCAACGAATCCGAAGAAGAAGAAGAGCTCAGATACGACATCATATTACAGAACAGCGTTCCATACTGACGCTCGCTCCATCCCCGAATCCCTGCTCATCTTCGCTTGCCGCTTGTGAATATGCACCCACGTTTTTATTATTTACAGTGGAAGAGGAGAAAGAAGGATCTCTGCCTTTTATGGATGTTCGTTTCACTCGTCAGGAGGATGGAAGTCTGGCAAGACATGTCTATTAGAAGCCTACGCACATAAACCGATATATCCATTTCAATTCGCATCATACAGCATCAGTGAAATCTGGGATTATTCAAGGCCCAGCCAATCGTGCAATTAAAGCTTGTAACAACGAGGAAGATCAAGACAAAGAAATGAAAAGAATCACCGAGGTGATGGCAAGGAATGGTTACCCAAGGAAGTTTTCAGAAAAGGCAGTTAGTAAACAAGGGAAACGAAGATCCATCAAGAAAGCAAAACCGGGGAAGATCGACGACGAGAAGGATGAACAAACAAAGATGCAGATCGCGAGAATACCATTTGTAGATGGTCTTAGCCAAGAGGTCTGAAGAATAGCGCGCATGGCTGGAGTAAGATGCGCATTCTATATGCCCAACACATTGAGGGGCCTATACGGACCTTACAGGTACCATTCTGGTGACAACCAAAGCCCTTCAGCAATACAAGGGTTTGGCCAATTCTGGGTGCCTTGATTCTTTTGGCTAACTGTTCAGATACGAACGAAGCTTGCGCACCCTGGTCGAAAAACATGCGTGCATGCACCTTTTCTTGCGCTTGAACTCCCTCTAGTGCCGTCATCAGAAACACTTGCGGTCCGCTTTCTGATTGAATCGCCGCCGAGACTAGGCTTAGCGGTTTCGATTTCTGCTCTTCATCCGAGTGCAGGAGCGTACGGTGTTTTCCTCTGCACACGTCACAGAGGTTTTGCGCCCAGCACCCGGCACTCCGGTGGCCTGTTCTCAAACAGTTGAAGCATCACCTGTTTTCTTTTACGTAGGTCTTTCTCTCCACGGGTAGTATGCTCTCCAGCTTCGCTTTAGCATCTTGTACTGATACCTTTCAGACGCTTGTTGAGGATAGATGCTCTTCCGTCGAAACGTTGTCCTTCCTCGATGTGCTCCCGCCTTGCGTAAGGAGTTGTCGGTCATGAGCTCCTTGAAAAGTTACGCCAATCTCTTGGAAATTCGCGGAGCTCAAATGTTCTACCTTATGCTCCAACAGGAAAGTCTGCAATTCTTCATCGGCACTCTGCAATATGACAAATTTTGCGATAGTTTCTCTTTCGGAGCAACTATCCCCTGTTGCCATCTCTGGAAAGTCTCCGAGACGTCGCTCGACTCTTTCGAATAACTCGCGAAACGACTCCTCGTCGTTTTGCTTTGACGCCACCAACTCCCGCCATAGCTGTACGGCCGTTTTCTGTGTGTAGTCAGTATTTCTTTCTTGAGCTCCTGGTAATCCCTGACAGTTTTGCAATGGTCGGCGCCAGCTTGGTGCCCAGGACGGCCGTTTTCAAGCTCAAAGCCCACGAACTTTCAGGGCAATCGTTTCGTCGCATGACCGCCTCGAATACCTCGAGGTAATTGCTCACTGCGTCTAGTTGTCCGTTGTCGAACTTCGGTGCCTTCATTACAGCCGATTTTGCTGCCTTACATTTCTCCTCCCTGGCATACTCCTGGAGAGAGCCCACACACTGGCAGCAGAGCCATCATTGTGGGTAAATAAAGAAGAAGAAGAGAGTTCGGTTGCGCGACTCCTCTAACCTTTTGTTGGCCTCGGTCGGCTCCAATTCCCACGTATGTTTTTGCGCTGCATACCGTTCTTGTCGCTCTAGCTGTTCCTTCTGTACCTCTCTCTTCAGTCTTTTCTCGTCTCTCTCACGGTCTTGCTGGTCTATGACGAATTCTGGAAGGTCTGCTCCTTCTACCCCGAGCTCCTTTCCGAGCTGAACGAGCTGTTGTAAGGTCGCCATGACTGTACGTTGCTACCGCCTGGCAATGGTCGCCATTGTTACGGCCCGGCCCGGTCTTCGTCAACAGTCTTCTTCTTCAACGTACTCAACAACTTGTATTAAAGAAAAACTGACAACCCACAAAAACCAACTGACTATAACGCAACACTGATTCACACCTTCACGCACATCATCAAAGGGCTTTCACCTGGCCTGCCGCCACACTGTGGGCCGTTGCCGCTCACTAGTTGCTCTGGGATTCTGTGTTGTGTAAAAAGAGTTCGCAGTTGTTTGATCGTTTGCGTAACAGTTGTGATAGACATAGGAATTGCTTCTGGCCACTTGCTGTGCTCGTCGACTACAATAAACCACATAAGACCGCTGATAGGACCGGCGAAGTCGATGTGAATACACAGCCAAGGAAGAGACGGCCATTCCCATGGATGAGGTGGTACTGTAGCTGGTGTACGTTGCGCTGGTTGACAGCCTAGGCAAGTGCGGGCGGTTTCCTCAATGTCGTGATCCATACATGGCCACCAAATGTAACTGCGAGCTAGTGCTTTCATTTTCATCATGCCAAGATGTCCAACATGTAGCTCTTCGAGGACTGCAGGTTGTAGTTTCTCGGGAATGATGACCAGCCTCACAAGACGCATCCGTCATGGACCGTCAGTTCCGTTTTCGCATAAAGAACGGTCGGATCGGTGATCGCAGTTGTCAGGCCACCGGTGTAGAGTGAAGTAGAGTACGGTAGATAGAAGCTTGTCTCGGCGTGTTTCGGTTCTTATCTGTTGTACTGTGACCGCTAGAGGCTCGAATTGACTGACGTGGAAAGTGCAGATAGCTTTAGCTGCGGCGGACTGCTGCTCAGTTGTGTGCTGCGGAAAGCGCGACATGCTGTCGGCGTTTGCATGTTGCAGCTTGTTACGGTAGACGATGCGGTAGTCGTGGCACGAGAGGAAGAGTGCAAATCGTTGTAGTCTCGCAGCGGTCATTACGGGGATGCCTTTCTCGGGGTTGAAGATTGAAACGAGCAGTTTGTGATCCGTGACTAGTTCGAGATGTCGTCCGTAGGGATAAAAATTGAATTCCTTGACTACCCAGATGATGGCTAGCGCTTCTTTGTCGATTTGAAAACATCCTTTTTCCGCGGAAGACAGCGTGCGCGAAGCAAAGGCAATAGGTATCTCTATTCCGTTCGGTAAGACATGTGAGAGTACCACAACCAAACCGTACGGTGAGGCGTCACTCGCCAAGCTTATCGGTAAGGTCGGATCGTAGTGCGTCAGAAGTTGTTCGGACGTGATGAGCTGTTTCACCTTGTCGAACGCTGTCTGACGTTCAGTTGACCATGTGAAAGCCGTTCTTTTCTGCAATAACTGGTTTAGCGGATGAAGGGTGGTGGCCAGGTCGGGAAGAAAGCGTTGGTAGTAGTTCACTAACCCGAGAAAACTTCTCAGTTGCGAGACGTTCTCCGGTCGAGGTGCGTTCAGAATTGCTTCCACCTTCGTTCGTAGTGTGCGCAAGCATTCCTTGCTGACCTCGTGACCGCAGTAGGCGATCCTGTCTTCGAAGAAGCTACACTTTGGGATGTTGACTCGTAGACCTGCCGCTTGTAGGCACGCGAAATTAAAACGGCTTCCAAGTTTTGGAAGTGCTCGTCGTCGTCTGACCCGGTGACAATGATGTCGTCAATAATGCATTTGGTCTTTGGCAGGCCACTCAGTACGGTGTCGATGGCACGTTGCCAGGTGACTGGAGCTGAAGCGACTCCGAACGCTAAACGGTTGAGGCGATAGAGTCCACGATGAGTGTTGAGGGTTAGCAAAGGCTTGGAAGAGTCCGTCATTTCCATTTGGCTATATGCTGAGCGGAAGTCGATCTTGCTAAATTAATATTTCTGCCCCCCCCCCCCTCCCCCCTCCTCCGCTAGGCTTGCAAAGATGTCGTCCACTAAAGGTAGCGGATATTGGTCGATCTTGAGCTACGGATTGACTATCACCTTGAAATCTCCGCAGACACGAACGGTGCCGTTTGGTTTTACAGAGGGTACGATCGGCGTGGCCCATTCGCTCCACTGCACGGGCGTGATAATGCTTTCTTCCACCATTCGATCCGGTTCTGCGTCGACCTTTGGGCTCAGGGAATACGGCAGTGTTCGCGCCGTAACGAATTTCGGTACTGCGTCGTCGCGCAGTGTAAGGGTGCCTTGGACTCCTTTAAGGTAGCCCAGGTTGGTACCAAAAATTTCGGAGTAACGCTCCTTTAGGCCAGCGAGACGTTGCTCTAGAGGTAGGGTCGCTGATGCGCGTAGCTAGTCAGGTGAACGGCGCCCCTCTGTGCTGAGTTTGATGTATTCTTCGTCGCTGTCTGTCTTGTCGGTCTTGAGAAGTTTCCTCAACAGTTCCCCGCCGCAATTGCGCAAAGCCCTATTATAAGTGAAAGTTAGCCAGGTTAAACCAGCATAAAGACTGCAGTTCATACGTGTCGTCCGCTGTCCGACAGAGCATCGCTGAAGTATACAGTCAATCGCTCCGTGTAAAACAGAGAGATGCTGAAGTATCTGTGTTGTACGTGCTTTTCTGAGCTCTAACTACTTCTTCATCTTCACTGAGACTCTATCAAGGACAGCGTTTCTGGCCGTGAGCCACGCAACCGCTCGCTGTCCGTTACTATGTTCAAACCTGACCGGAGATTCAGTAAGTGTGCCGTTGAAGTGCGCCAATTACGAGCGGCGAGATAAGTTGCGTGCATGACCGCGGCCTCCCTTCGTGTTGCGCAGTCCTCTTTAAAGCGGCGAGGAAACGGCGTTCTAGTTGTCGAGGTCTTCCTTGGAGCACGTCGGCAGGTCAATAGCTATAGTCTTCTCTCGAACAATGATGTGATACACACACAACACCCTGCACTTGTATTTCTAACTGGTTGCGTATAACAGAAGTTTATAGCCGTACTGGCTTATTAATAGTTTCCTTTTGCTCTCCTACTCTTCCCTAGCCTATTAACTCCCCTCTCATGCTGTACTAAGCCTAGCATACTGTATAGACGCCTCATTCTGAACGATTCCCTTCCTTTTTTCCCTTTCCAGTCTTCCCTTCTAATTTTTTTATTTATTTATTTTTTATCCAATCATTAGGTAACCCCTTATACTGGCCTCGGGCCATTCATAGAAGGGAATAAAGAAATGAACAAACTACATGTAGTTGAAAACTTCCAACCACAATTTCGTAGCATGCTTGGTATTAGCTATATCAAGCACTCTGTCGGTAAGCATCTGTTCCTCTTGACCAGCAGTCAGCAGAAAATTCAGCAACTTGAGCGGTGTCATGACCGACTTCCGCCTTTTTGAGTGGCGTCAATGTCCACTATGGCACCGGACGCTGAGCAGAAAAGGAATTATGTACTGCCACATGCGCGGTCGGAAACAGCTTCGAGTCAGGCAATGGAGAACTGGCGGGGATGTATCTGGCTATTAACGTCTCGAGCGCGGGCTATACCTGAAGTTTAATTCGAGGCTTCCAGGAATCGAACAGAGAAAAACTTCACCTGCGAATGCCAGTGCCCACTAACTTTATAGTGGAGGCAATTGGTATGGTTCGTCGTTCTTCCATGGTCTATCCACACCGAGGGGAGAGACGGACGCTTTTATCAAACCGCCCTTCCCTTTCTTAGGTGGTTCACGGGCACGTTGGTGAAGAAAGCTATTAGTTTCGTTCGGTATAAATGTTCTACGTTAATTAGTGACCTCAGGTTAAGCTTTGGAATTATCGCGGATAGAAACCTCAGAAAAAAGACCTGGAATTCGCCTCCGGACCCTTTTATTCGATTTCTATTCCGCAGCTTCGGTTATTAATGTATACTAGCATCCCCTGGATGCAATGCCAATAAAACACCTCTCTTATAGAGGCAGATACAAGCAGTGAAAGTTTATTTAAGAGAGGGCATAAAAGGAAGCACAAAAACATTACTTAAAGCAACGGAAAATGATCAAACAGCAACAAGCAAGAATAAAAAATCATTTCTTTTCAAGCCCAAGGAAATTCTCCTCCTGTCGATCCTCTTGCACACTTTCACACTGCACAACAACAGCAATTTTTTGATAAGGAGTCTCGTGAAATTGCCTTCCTGTTTCCATTCTCTTTGATGACAATGTCGGGCTTCTTCAAATCAACTTGCGCTTCAGTTCCACGAAGTGCGCGGCTAGTGCAGTGATAAACTGAACCAACAATTGTCCAACCGGTATACGTTAGCTTCACTGCGTCGCCCGTTCCCAGAATGTCGGCAAAATCCGTCACGGTATGGGGTTTCTCCATGATGGCCTTGAAATAGCCGCCTTTCTTTCAGCTGCCAACTCTTTCCTGCGCATCTTCTTCCTTTTGAAATCTCCGTCCATCATTTGAGAGCTTTAAAAGCGGGGCTGTCGAAAGATGTTGCACTCCACCGCGTCGATAAACTTGGACAACAACGTGCACCGCGGCTGGTTTCATAACCATGCACCTGACTCCGAAGCAAATAATGTATGCGTATTTCGGGATTTTATTCGCCGATACAGCTCAGAGATTAGGGTTTAGCACATACTTATTTGCCCGCCCGCGGAGAATTATTCATTTTCCCATTTCAAGGAACAAAGAGAGAGAGAGAGAGAGAGAGAGAGAGAGAGAGAGAGAGAGAGAGAAGCCAACTTAGTCAAGAAGGAATTAACGGCGTATAATAAAAAATAATCCTTTAGAAGAGAATTATCATCAGTAATTATTTCCTTTTTAAGTCGTGAGCATCCATGAAGAATTCGAAATCCCTGGTCTGAGTTAACATAAGCCCATTAATTTCTCCGCCCTCTCCGCATTAATTATCGGACTTAAGCTTCATAATATCCTCGGCTTTTCGGTAACTTCCTCAGAGAATTATTTTGCTGATAATGCCTCTGGCTCGGAAGTCAATAGCTATGCTTATTATTTAAGTTATTAAAGAGCCCCGTGTTGAGGCGAATTTCGCCGTGTATGAGTGATAATATTCTTCCTCGCGGAGCATGGTGCTTATTGGCAACAGTTGACTGAAGTGGCCTCTTTCCTCTGACAGTTCTTTCCATTGCTTTCAAAGTAGTGGGAATTTCCTATCACAACCCCTTACCCACGCACAATCTGCCAATCACAATCCCTTACCCACGCACCATCTGATAATCACAACCCCTTACCCATGGTTGTGACTATGTTACGAGAAATAAACTCATAGCCAGCTTGACACTCGGTCTTGGCTATGAATCCATACATAACCTCTTCAGAGATCCCCAGTTAGTATGTGTGACGTCGCGTGCGTTGTGAGGAACACCAGATGACGAGAAGCAGACTGTACCCGGCTCTTTTGGGCTCGTATGCATGTACTACCCATATGCATGGACTCAGAGTGACGTTAAAAATCAGTAGAGTCTACTGTAGTATATTAAAGTGTTTGTAGTCGCTTACGCTCGATCCTCGCTTACTGAGCAGGCAAATATGACAAACTTCATGGACCGCTGTTAACCTAGGTTAGCGTGATGCACCACGCACACGTTGAATTAACATTTTCACTGAGATAACAGGCTATTGGGCTTTCTGGCCGGTGTATTGTTTTTTCCCTATCGATCCGTGCTCGAATTGGTTTTGGTTTTAAGTACTGTGTGACAATGGTCCAGCCCATTGCAGGTGCAAGAAAAAGGCAGCGATGCATAGTATGAGAATTGCCATGCTTTTACCTTCATTTTAAGATACACTTTGAGGGAAAACGTGTGAAATCAGATATAGTAAATGTTCACTAAAATAGTGATATTTTCGCCTTGCCAACTTGGTTGTCGTTAACGTTATATCCAATATTCACTGTACTAGTAATCAATTTGCGGTGGCATGCGCATTTGAACTGACGAGCCGTCATCATGGTCATACAGCGTAGGAGAAAGCGAAAAATCGAACAAAACCAAGATAGGAGCATAGTAGCACACTCACTAGCAGTCGCAGAGTTGCTACAGCGACAGCTAGATTGCTTTTCGAATACCAAAGAACACAACGCGACACATTCGAGTCACACGCTCTCATACATACATGTACGAGTAAACGAGAAAACTTAAAAAAATTATGGCAACGTTAGTACATGATTGGCAATCGGTTGTGCACGCTTCATCATCATGCACCATCTGTACTGGGTGTGTCTAAGCCTAAGTGTTTACGCTAAATAGGAAGTTGAGCTGACACACCGTTAAAATTTATAATGTCTTATAATAAATAAAATCAAAAGCTATTTACACTGTATGCCGGCGCACGGATGAAGGAGCGAGTTCAATAGCCATATGTGCTAGCTTGTTGTGGCACAGCTGCAGGATAAGTGTCAGAGACCTTTAACAATGTATCACAGGTGAGTTACTAGCCACTGTTGAGAAGCTGCGATAGCTTTCTGCCAGCAGTCGCGTGGTTGTGCCGCGTGATCGCACCCAACCGCCGGGAAAAACTGGTGCGGAATTTCTGCTTTCTCGAGAGCGTCGACCAAACGAACGCTCTGCTTGAATGGCACAGTGTGGTCGTCCGTTCCATGCGCTACAAACATCGGCGGAGTCTTAGACGAAACGAAGTTCACAGGATTGACAGAGCGAGCAAGAGCGATGAGCTGCGGCCAGGGTGCTGAGGTTTGATTCTCATTGCGTCGCAGCTCTCCAATACTGATATTCGTCTTCTGCGAGCCCAATAGTTTCGATTCAGGCGAGGTGACGGCGTCGTGATCGAGGTGACAGCCGACTTTTGGGTCAACGTCCAGCGTCATGTCGACAATGTCTGTAGGTCCGTAATACGGTACGGCCAATTTGAGAGTCGTTTCCGACGAGTTGAGCGCACCGTAGACAGCTGTCAGGGAACACAAATGTCCCCCCGCTGATCCACCCCAGCACGCCATACGCTCTGTATCGATACCATACTGCTGCGCAGTTTTGTGTAGGAAGCGCAGAGCATCAAGACAGTCTTCCCGTTGCGCTGGCCATGTGATGGCGTCCACTCCTCCCCACTTCTCCGCCTCGGAAGTCAGCCGATACTGGACACTCACCAAAACGTAATTCTGTTTCTCGGCCACGTCGCGAATGTAATCCGGCACGTAGTCCTTCGCTCCGGTTTCCCATCCACCGCCGTGAATGTAGAAAATCGTCGGGTGCAAAGCCGCGCCTAGTGTCGGAGCGGTTTGGGATGTCCGCACGCAGAAGAAGCGGCTTAGATCGGTTGTGTTGTTAGGGCATCCTGCTTGGAAAAGGTGTTTGTGGTGAGCAGCGACGCAGTCGTTGCACTTACCATCTTCATCCAAGTCGTAATAATCGCCGCAGTGTTCGGTTAGTTTTGTGCGACACTCGCCACTAACCGTCCGAGAAGCTATTCGGCTTCCAGGCGCATAAATGTCTAGCTGCAGAGGCTGTCCATTCACCATCTTGAAGGTAACTGTTTCAAGAGACGACGCTGCGGAGACAGAAATTAGGAGGATAAGGAAGCTAAGAAAAAAGTAGCGCGGCTCCATTTTTACGCCGAGGACGTCAGGATCGAGATGTATTTCCTCGATCGTGCGCGTGAAGTTTGCTTTCTCTCCCGCTGGTCTTAATTTCGCTGACCACCTCAAGGCAATAATCAGTGCGGAATGGCACTGTCATCATGGCTAGGCTACGACGGTTAAGCACTCTAGCTGCAGCCCCCGGCGCTCACGTTGGCTTAAGGGCCCGGTCACACTGCGGGAAAAAACCACGGCTTTTCGCTTGAGTTTTGTCGTTTCCGTGGAGATCTCTCGCTGTCGTGATCATGAAATTATTCTTCACATTTATCGCGATACAGTACTCAAACCCGTTAGCCCTGTTGTCATAGATACGAGTATTCATGCATGCACGCACACGCACACACAAGCTTGATGCAGTCTTATTGGTGATGTTTCTACACCCTTCAAGTCCGGTTAAAACTACTAGCAACAGTTTCTCGATCAACATTAGGCATCAACTCTGCAAGTTCAGCTTTTCACATTACTCAAGAAATATTATTTAGATAGAGTGCATTTGCACACAATACATCACTGAAGGTCTGCGGTGCAATGTCAAGTCATGCTCCCTGAGCACCCGCTAATTTAACGCAGAATACGATCAACAGCCAAGAAAATACTAACCAGAAATTTTCTAAACAAATGTACAATTTGAAGAGAATTAGAGCAAACTCTACAAGAACAGGCTTAGTGCAATACATCGTCATTGTGAGACCGACAATCTAGACTACCACCTCAACAGTTCTTCGGACTGCAAGAGATGGTCCAGAGTAGTTTTCTGCACAAGGTCCGCAATAATTTGATGGACATGGACCTGAGAAGACACCAAAACGAGGGTGCACAATTATTCATACAAACACCTAAAGAACCAGAACCCTCCTGATGAACTGTAGCTACACTACAGCTGAGTGCCACGCAATGTACACATCTAAGTCATATTCCTACACCGATGGCACTAGTACTCAACGTGTTAATGCCTGGTTACTATGGTAACAAGAAATGAGCCTCACAGCTAGTAGGTTTGTTGATGTTTGGCTGCAGTAAATTTGCATTTTCTGAACAAGACATTGGAAATTACTACAACGAATTAGTCCTTTCTTTGCCCTCAACATTCCAAGTTAGCGTTTGATCTGGTACTATTTTCAAAGTTGCAGATGATTCGCTAACTCTTAGAAACTAAAGCCACCCTGTTCAGGCCAGAGATCTAAAAAAAAAAGGCATTTGGTGTCGTCAGCGTACATGAAAACATCAGCAGGACCCAAGCAAGCCATTGTCAGTTTCCTACTCCACATTTTCAAATAAAAAGACAACTACGACAAGAAATTACAGTTCCAAGGTGAGTCAATCACCCCATACCGCAGCTGTACTCACCTGCTGCTGCTGAGCTGCCTTGAACATGGCCACATGACCCAGAGCGATATCTAGACTGAGGCCCACAGCGATTTGATGGGTCAGGCCCCTGTGCTGCAATCCCAACCGAGCTATTATGGTAGCATAAGACAGTACAAAAAGTTCATATTTTAAGTGAATTAGCCAACATAACAATGCAATAGAAGAAGTGGGAGAAAACCGGAGATTATGTAAAACACAAACAAAATAATTTATCCTCTTCTTTGTTGCCTTGTGAAGGAAGAAAGGAAGACAAGGAAAGGATGGCAGAGGACAGGAAATGATTGGTTGATGAAAAAACAATCAAGAGTGATGGCGACAACACTTCACCATTACATGCTCCAAAAATTTTCGAAAAGCTGAAGATCCATTGTAACCAACCTGAGAAGGGAGGGGTTGGCTCCTTTGGCGAGGTGAGGGTCAGCACCTGTGTTAGGCTCTCTCAGCGCTGACACAAACCCGCCGCTTCCAAAATCCTGACGACGAACGGGTGTTGTGCGTGCTCTTCACAGTCAAACAGCAAAGGGGGCAAAACCAAAAGGATTATAATCAACCACACCAAAGAACAGAAACATCTCTAGGTAAAGAGATTGCAACATGAGGTGCGTGAAGAAAGAAAGAAAGAAAGAAAGAAAGAGGGGGGTTAGAGAGGGGAGAGAGAGGGAAGAGGGTGAGAGACAGGCACAGGAAGTGAAAGAAAGAGAAAATGAGACAAGTAAAAGAGAGGGAGAAAAGCAGAACATTGTTTTAGAAACTCACACATTGCCCCACAAAAGATAGAGGAGGAAACTAACATTAGTGTGTGAAAAGTTTGCTCATGTTCTGACTTGTTAAAAAAGCCTTTTCCTTCCATCATGCCAAATCAACCTGACCTCTCTTTGTGACTCTCTGCCTGCATGCTTGTCTGTCTCTCTCTCTGTGTCTGTCTGTCTGTTTGTCTCTCTCTCTTTCCTTCTTTCTTTCCTTCTGTGTCTGTGTCTGCCTGTCTGTCTGTCTCTCTCTCACACACACACACAACACACGCACGCACACAACACATGCACGCACACAACACACGCACACACACAACACACGCACACACACGTACACACGCATACACACAAACACAAACACATACACACAAACAAATGCACATGCACAAACACAACTTACTGATGCACAACAATAGGCTTGTGGCGAATCCTTGGCTCAGCATGTGGAGCTGGTTGGGATGACTGTACTTCTCCAAGAAAGGAAGCCAAATTCATTCTTACACCCGTAGAGAAAGATGGCAAACTGGTCTTCCCACCCAACATTGAGCCTGCAGATGTCTCACTAAACCCTGACATCGGTGGAAGCTCAGGAAGAGTCATTGGCTCAAGTTCTGGCACATTTAAACTTACAGTTGGCTCTGTGGTGACTGTAACAAGAAAAGAAAGAGAGCAAATAACACATTACTCAGCGCATTTGACCTCCGTTTGTGAAAGGGTAGTGTAGGAACTGATGGAGAGACAGACACTGAAAAAAAGACATTCAAATATGGAAGAAAAAAGCTATGAAATACCAGAACTTCCAAGTCAAACTTATCTTGTCAGTGTCAATGTGGGCATTCATGAGTATGCTCGTGTGTGTGTGTGTGTGTGTGTGTGTGTGTGTGTGTGTGTGTGTGTGTGTGTGTGTGTGAGGGAGACTTTGTCTGTATATGTTTGTGTGCCTATACACATCTGCACATGCACCTGTGCAGGCATCACACTCAGCAAGTTGCCAAGCAAAATACTACAAGCCAACAAAACAACGTTGGAGGCAACGAACACATCTGGTGAGCAGCCATAAGCGTGTCCAGTTCACCACATCAGAGGCTTTTGCAAGTACATGCACTTACCTATGGTTATCGGTGGAGAATAGGAACGGTGTGCAGCAGTCGTGCTTTGCCTAAAAAGATAGCAAGAAGACACAAGATCCCAGAAAAAAAAACAAGGTCACAAAACATTTCAAAACAGAACCCAGGCAAGTGAAAAGTGCCCCCCGCAACACCTATTACACTATTATGTTAATAAGGGGTCGTCTGTAAAATCCGTATTATTTTTTAATCTGTACTCAGGACAAAAGGGGGTGGGTGGGTAGGGCCAAATCCAAATTGAAAAAAAAATTAGATTCAAGGCATATTTTAGATAATACAGAATCATTACCAAATCACATTCTTTTGTATCTGAATTGAGTGGGGATGGGTGAGTATAGAAAAATTTGTCCTGAGTACAGATTTAAAAATAATATTGATTTTACAGATGACCTCTAAGTAAAATAAACAAGAATAACGACTTAGAACCACACAGATAAACACTAAACTATGATCCCGCACAGACATGAAACACAATAATTATGAAAAATGGCAGGCAGGACATACCCTCCACCAGAAGCACTCTGATCTGTTAAACACAAACACAGCAAGACACATACACAGGTGAGAAGCAATCTCTGCTAACTCAACAATGAAACTGGGCAAAGGTTTTAAGACGAGGAGAAAATCCACTGATTCAAAGGACTGAGATATGGATAGAGGGATTTGTGCCATTTTGTGGTAAGAAATGTGATCAATAACAAAAAAAATGGAAAAACAGCACCAGCGAGCGAGTAAAACTAGAATGACACCATTGACACGTTTACTAACTGACCGACAAATGACATTTAGAGAGACATGCTGCAGAGACACTTAGTCATAGGGTAAAGATGAACAAATACCAAGGACAAAACCATGGTGTGTGCATGTAGGGTGGCTCTGTACTCTGACAATTAGTGCTGCTCCAGTTAGTAACCCTCCTTTCCTACTGGAAAGCATTTCCCTGTCTCTACACTGAAATCCTTGGGGAGAATTTGAGAATTTACTAAAGTAATTTTTTACACTAAGTACTTCAAAAATACATTCACGGCAGTGCCGTGACAGTTCCATTTTTTTCGGTTATTAGTTCTTGGTTCTCTTTTTTCACAATTCCAATGAGTACCCTCAGTTCCAACCAGTTGAAATGTGTCTTCTTATCTTGGTACAGGAAAGGCATAGTCAGAAGAAAAAATAAAACTAAAGTTTTAACACTTCCAAATAACTATTTTCAGTTTACAATGAAGACAGAAACTGCATTTTTGTACAGAAATATTATCCTGTTGAGGTTCTCTGTCAAGATGCTTGACCTCTTCTTACTGCACACCAGGCCAGCTGTGCTGAACAGCTGCTCAGGGTTCTAATTTTCGGAACTGAAGCAACTATTATGAACTCAAGAACCGAAAAGTCCACGGATCCAACAGGTACCCATCTGAACTGACACAGCACTAGATCACGGTAGAGCATGGATCTGGACCTCTAAGGATATGAGAACTACAGCGTTCCAATTTCAAGTGTGAAGCGTGTGTCAGCCTTGTATATGGGAGCAACATATGGGAGCAACACAGAAAGACAAGCTGGCAGGCTAACAGGAACAGAGTCAGACACAAAGTCAAAGAGAGAAAAAAAAACAGAGAGAAACCAGAGAGAGAGAGAGAGAGAGAGAGAGAGAGAGAGAGAGAGAGAGAGAGAGAGAGAGAGAGAGAGAGAGAGAGAGAACAGGATTGATCTGCATTAGTAGCCACATCTAGAACAAGTTGCTTACTTCTTTGCTCCTTAAGTAGAACAAGTGCTGTAGCTTTGTCATATTCACACTGGAAAAAGAAATGACAGCAAATTAGAAAAAAAAAACAGAGATCTCCTCAGTTGCTATAGCAACACAACTACTTACATCATCAGCAACTGACTGGCTGTTTGTAACACACAACACCAACATTACACTAGTACCACAATTACAGCTGACAGTGACAAGAGGAAATCCTCAGAACCGAGTCAACACTTACAGCTTCAAGGACCATCCCGACAAGTTCCCGATCTAAGTCGGGAAATTTCACCTGGCATTCTCCAATTACTGAAATCACACAGGCAAATATACGCAGTGCCTATGATTAGCCAATTGGAGACAACATACCTATCATATACATATACAAGCAGGAATGAGACTGTATTGTTCACCAACACATACCCATTCAATCTAAGATCAAGAAATGCAGGCTTGGATCCATGAACAGGTGTCACAGTCTATACTTAGAGTTAGGGTTAGAGGGGGGGGGGGGTAGCATTGAGTCACTGTAGGCAGTTGCATCACTGTATGTGGGCACCAAACATAAATTTACTGAAAATCCTTTTCAATATTATGCCAGTTTAGTTGTCTTCTATCTTCAATTAAACGTGATATAGAAAAAGGAAGTTCAATCTGCTGCTGTCGGGTTCATTTCCGCTCTTGACTCTCTTTCTGGAAGACGTGACAGCAACTGCAGCCACAGCTCTTTCAGAATCACTACCACACATTCATCTGCTAGCTACATATTAGTACATCCACACACACACAATGAGACAACATACATGCACACACTCATACATACGTATATAATAAGTACACACACACGCGCACACCACAAACAATTGAACATTTACACATACACAAATGCCCTCATGCACACAACACATGATGTATACACAAACCCATACATTTCTTTTTCGTGGCTGCACTAGGCTGTGGTTTCTTCGCTGCCTTAGCCGGTTCCGTTGTCTTCGCTTTAGCAGTTTTCCCTGCAGCTGGCTTCTTTGCACCACCACCACCAGCAGTAGTTGTCTTCTTTGCAGCAGTGCCAGCTGGCTTCTTTGCACCAGCAGCAGCAGTGGTTGTCTTCTTTGCGGCAGTAGTAGCAGGCTTCTTTGCTCCACTACATGACCACAAGAGAAAACTACCAACTAAATAGAGAATTCATCAAACCAAAGTGGTCTCACCAATACTTGAACTTACAGGTGCACAACACATAACATGTAACATGACAAAATGCACCCAAACCATGAAAGAAACAGGTTTAACATAACACAGCTATGCACACACATATTATACACACACACACACACACGACACATACGCGCACGCACGCACACACACACACACACACACACACACACACACACACACACACACACACACACACTAGACACACATACTGGCCACATACATATATATCAGGCCCACAAACATACACACGAGACAAATAGACACAGGCACAACGGCCATTACAACTTTTTCTCTGCTTTGCCTATAGGGTAAATGACAAGAATGCCTACCATCTGCTTACCCTGAAGAAGACGTCCTTCCTTGGCCTGTTTTTTTTTTGAACAAAAATGTATTTGATCACCAAGACATCATTAATAACAAAATTAACAATATATACGTAATATTATTAAGTATACAGAAGTAAGAGTGCATGTACTGCAGACTTGTTAATGTGTGTGTGTGTGTGTGTTGTGTGTGTGTGTGTGTGTGTGTGTGTGTGTGTGTGTGTTGTGTGTGTGTGTGGGTGTGTGTGTGTGTGTGTGTGT
>JAOWAW010052010.1:0-17020 GCA_028565695.1 Nicola tetela | reverse complement strand
CCACCCCCAAAGAAAAGAAGCATCAGCTGATCCGAATTCTGGTAGGACCCTTATCCCAGATGCTACTCTATACAAGGATATACATGCCATAGGACATTCGAAAGAGCTGCTACACCTTCACGGGACATAACTAATCATAAAATTAGCCAGTGATCCTACACCAATCATGGCGTGCTTTGCTCGATGAGTTGGTTGACTTTATATAAGATATCATGAAATGTACAAGTGGTCTTATGCGCGTGACATGACTGTTCCCTGAGGCAAGATTCGCAGAAAACCTGCCTTTGTTACTGTAGCAGGTTTGCGTACTACCCTACCTCGTCAATGCTGCACGATTCTCGTAAGTCCTGCGTTAGGTACCGCAGCAGGAAATGCACCTACGTCTCTGCGAAACGGTACGCTGATGCTAAAGGCGAGGATTTGGAGCTTGAAAGATTGAGATACCATTGCGCATAAATATTCCCCAGATTTATTTCAGTGACCAGGTGTCGAAGCGGGAAGCACGGAGAGACGTGAGCCGGCGAGGAGTCAAAGCGTGCGTATTGTCCTCTCCTGTGAACTAGCGGAAAATGTCCGACATAAGCCTACTGGTAGATTTACTGTAGTCTACCTGTTATAACGTTACAGTGTCAGCTAGTTGCCTGAAATGAAACATACACCGGTAAACGTGTCAATACAGTAGTACCTGCAAGACTGAAATACTGACCGAGACAGTTGCTCCCTAGCTCGCTCTGCATACATACCAGCAGAGGCACATGTACGCACATGTAGACGACTACCGGCATGCAACTCTACGTCAACGGTCAAGAGAAAGACCATTTATGTTTGTTTCAGCCTTCGAGGAGTTCTGTGTACGCTGATGTGGAGATTCGGCGAGCAACATTAGTGCTGGAAATTCTTCATTCTAAGCAGGCTACTGGAAAAATGTTCTGGTATTTGTGCAGAGAGATATTGTGACGATTACCCGGTATTCCACCCCACATCAGAAACTCGAAAGCAAAGGTTTGCTACTGACGTTTGTGGGTACATGTACATTAGGTATTACAGCCTAGAACGGCAGGGGACGAAATAAATATCATTATCTCTTTGGAGTTCGACAGAGGCTCAGCTTGTCCGGCCGCTATAAACCTAAGCCCTGTTCATCTTCTGCATATGGCCACGACTAGCATTATGTCGATATGTACTGGATGATTGAGCTAGCCGCAACGTCCAGTGCAGAATATCAGCGCTGTAAAGCGCAAGCCACACGACTATTAGAATTATTTTGAGAGGCAATACCAGCTGGGAAAAAGCTGCGTGGACACCTACCAACGAGTCTCTCTACACTGGATTACTTACTATTGTAACCTTCCTGACCAGGAAAGAGCGTTACTCCGTGTACTCCCAAGACACGACTCTAGGCTAGCCGAACGCGAGCCGGCTCAGTGACTGTGACTACTCGTAACTGAACTGCATCTGGTACGCACATGTCCTGACATGAACTCATGTAAGTTCCCTGTCCACGTGTTTTTTGCCTGTCAAACTCGGTTGCACCTGAAAGTTTGGGAAAATTGAAAGTGAACTACGTGGTATGACTTACAAGTGCAACGTGTTCCGGTCATACTAGTATCCGGTTCCTAGTGCGATGAATAGCTGTACAGGACGCCTCTGTTTTATTACCTGTCTCTCCGAGTATCCGAGTATGTTTCTTCGTCTCTCTATCCATTCTCCATCAATAATAGCTATCTCAGCTTCTCATTCTCAGCTGCTCCTGGTATACCATTGTACGTAAGGCAGAGTAAAATGCCATACACGACACCTCGTGATAAAGATTGCACACTCGAGCAGCAACAATAGCTAGGCGCTAGGCCTACATGGCCTACATGGCCTTTATGGCCTACATGGCCTACATGGCCTACATGGCCTACATGGCATATGGTAGCACCGGATCATGACACGGCCAGCAGGACTACCATTCAGATGCGCATGCGCAGGATTTGCGTGAGAAACATGGCGAGCAAGAAGCTCTGGCCAGAGGGACAAATTCTGTTGTCGAGATTATTGCCTTAAAGACAAAAGTCTGCCCAGGATTTACGATAACCTTGTAGACGGACATTGAAACTGGGCGCTTGCGTAAACGGTAACCTCCCAGGTGCTAAAACTAGCAAGAGCGAACGTCCATTCCTAGGCCGGTAATAGCGTTCGCTCGACTCTCAAATCGCAGTAGATCTCACGATTTTAACCATGTCCCAAGAATGACGTCAGGTATATTGTGATCAGAGCAGTCTGTAGACCAAATGGTGAGAAAATGGGGAAAATCTACTGAAGCGTTCTCGAGTTATAGCCGGTGGATTGCGGAGATACCATGGAAAGTATAGCGGGAGCCGCAACTTGTCGCAACAAAGAGATACTTGCATGCGTTCAGAAGGTTACATGGCGGTTTTATCAGAGCCTAAAATGCCTTGACATTGCCCAGGATATGTTTCCAGACTCTCCCTTCTTGTCTTTCGCCCTTGGCAGCGACAAAACATCGCTTGGCGGGCGGACAGGAAGGTAGCCAAGTCCATAGCCAAAGCAGTATCCCTACCGTAAGAGTCGCGTAAAACCTCCGGCTAAACTGTAGTTTAGCGTGTTCACTGTCGGCTACAATAGTCGTGAGCATCGTAGGAGAGCTGTATGAGTTAGACTTCCTTCGTTGGTGAGCAAGGTGAGCGCAGCTTAGCAGCCATGACGGCGTGCGTACAGATGTATACATCGCCGCTGCATGGATGCGCTTGGATACGGCGCATGCGTATCTGAATGGTAGTCCTGTTGACACGGCCTGGAACTAGTAGGATAGGATACACGGGCTCACCGACACTAGCCAGCGTCTATGCTTACTCCAGGCATGCGGCCGGGGAGCCATGCTTAATTATGAGCTCGGCAAAAGCCACTCTACATGTAGCTATAATGTAAACAATTGAAGCGGGATTTCCTACTACTGCTGCGGTAGCCACACGATATGAAAAATCGATCGCTGTTCGATACCCGCTGTAAGTGCGTGCATAATCGAATCGAGTTGATAAGGCAGGCCGCAGCCCGTTTGTATTTGTAACGTGGCCTGGTAACGTGCTAATAGCTAGAACTTAGCCTATAAGGTACTAGGTATGCACTGACATCATATTTGTTGTGTTCAGTCATTGGAGATCTAAGCATTACGAAATCGCACGTGAAAAACCCATTGTACTCTTCTCTATTCAGTATTTTGTTTCAGAACGCAACCTTTTGAAACTATCGAACTTTGATCATTCTTAATAATTACTTAGATCCCTCCGGGTACGGCCGTACGGTCTAGAAACGGCATACTTCGAATATTCTGACTAGGATGGTATGCTAGCTTAAAATTACAAATGCAAGTTCAGTTATCCTACAGCTAGCCTTGAATCCATTTGATAGGACAGCTCCTGTCTTTCAATAGATCTACTTCGGACACAATTTTTTACGAAGGGCCAACTTGAGTCCATTCGCTGTACAATACCGTGGGCGCACCTGATAACTTGAACCCAGAACATGACGCGTATTGTAAACAGTAATGAGGCCGACAATGTCACCCCAGACCAAGAACGATATCTCGCGGCGTGTAACCTCAGACCTACTAATCGATGAGCAATTGTCAGTTCGTGTTTAGTGTGATAAAATCACCGATTGCAGGTTGTTTCACAGTTCAGCCATATGCCATTGAGAATCAAGTGGTCGTGGCGATTGTGCTTCTACCAACTTCGGCCTGCAGAACGAAACCCCCGACCTCAACTTTGCCAGTGCTAACAATATGCAGGTACGGATCGAACCCACTTTCGAAAGATTTCCAATCATCCTGTCACACCCTCTCACTAAGTGTTTAAACTGCACCTCGAGTGTTACTGGTAAAAGGCTTCAGTCATTGTTTGGCCCGTCATCAACAGTGGTTGCCAGATCTGCAGAGTCCCATTGTCCTTCTCGTTGTATAGTTCTGTTGACAAATGACGAAGCCTCACTTGCACCAGTGAAGAGGCATCGAAAACGACAGTATTTCGTTATTTGGGCGTCCATCCCCGGAGGACGACCTACGGCTAGCTCAGCTTTTCCAAATCTTCCTGCCTTCCTCTGGAGCTTCCGGTGCCGTTGCAGTTGAGATTCTGACGAGGCCTACTTAGGTTATGCGTCAACGGCGTTCTTTTACGATCAATACAACAAATACTTTGCAGCTGGCTGTGTTGAATCGCAGCGTCGACGTCAGTTGCAGCCTGACTACCCGTGAAGCCAAAACCCAGTTCATCTGACAATGACAACCACTTGAAGCGCGAAGGCCATATCGTAGTAATATGGCCCCACCCGTCGTCACATCACGGATTATTGTGCGTCACACGTTGGTAAGAACAAGCTACTCTTCACGCGTACGGCTAGGACGCTAGTCTTGTCCGACAACGCTGCAGGAAACAACAGGTCGACTACCTTGCCAGTACGCGGCACTGTGGCAATCACGGCGAGGAGTCAGTTTGTGTGAAGTGCAAAGGCGTGCAATGAGACAACAAGCCATCAGCTTGACAAAAGCCACAGCCCACAAGGCCTTCGACCCAGCCCCTGATAAAAGCCACAGCGCAAGGCTTCGACCCCGGCCCAGACACACTGGCAGCCTCAACTTTGGCCCGCAACGAATAACGTCCAAACTCTAGCGACTCGTAATTCTGAAGACTCTTTGTTAAAAATCGAAATGGATAAGAAAACAGTTCATTTGAAGCCATACGCATGCTCATCATATACGACCGAAACGGCCGTACGCCTAAGGAGAGGGAGTCGCCAAGGACTGTCTTCCAATAGTTTTTCACTTTCGTGCACAGCATGAACTAATGGCCTGCATTTGATTTTATTATAGAAAAACTTACAGTGTTTGAATTGAATTTTGTAGAGAGTGAATTAATAGGATAATCAAATCCATGTCCTTCGACATGAGACCGGAAAGTAGCGCTTACCAGTTGCGTCCGCTCAGAGGCGAGGAAGCTAAGATCAGTAGTAAGGTGAAAAATATAGATTAAATAGGAGTTTTCTTTAAGATAGGAAATTTTTAAAAATTAGAGGAAGGGGCATTCATCTTTGAGTGATTAACATGAAAATTATTTATAAGAGAATAAAGAGTTCATGGGGACAGCAGATTCTTTTCTGCGTTCCTTATGGGATTGTGGCGTCCATTGAACCATGCGAGGTAGTCGATTCAGTTGTTGCTCGGCTTATCGCATTTTCGACACTCACATGTCCCAACAACAGCGACGTCGACGACAACCACTTCCAGTCTGTCAACTCCTTCAACTTTGCAGAAAACGGGGACTTTTCTTGTTGTATAACTGGACACTCGGCAGCAACGGCATTTCTGACTTGTCTGGAAAAACATCACACCGTCCGCCCGCATGGTGAAGTTGTTGGCGGGCTGTTCGCGAGATGGACAAGAACCGAAGCAACCTCCAACGTCAACACGAATCGAACGACAGCCCGAGATATTGAGCGTACGGTTTTTGGAGCGACGTTCACATGGAGCCAGGCGGTCTCGTTTGCGAGTACCCGACGGCGAACTCGTTTGAACGCCCTGAGTTGCGACAGGCTCAGTTGCTGGGACGAGGGAATTGGGGGCTGACGTGGCTGGTGGAATTTGTCTGGGCCTTTCCACCGACGAGTCGAGTAGGCCAGCATTAAGGTGGCTTGTTTCACGATGAATATCCTCGCGACTAATAGGGACCGCCCTGTCGCCAATCTGCTTGGCCTTACGAAATCCTTTTGACAGTCGAAGGCTGTCGATGCTTGGAGTTACAGGGGAAGCTGCAACAAATGATGTGGCTAGAAGCGCAGCAGAGACAAATGAAATGAGACTTGAGGCAGTCGCCATGGCAGGCTCCCAGCAAGCGAACGACTGGTAGAGTTTTAGAAGATATGATTGGACGATTATTCCTTACTCGATCCGTGGAAACGTTTCTGTTTTATCGGTGGCAGACCGGCGCCTTTTATACCATCGTCCGGTACACGTTTTGAATGGTTTGCCTGGGTTGACCGAGCAAAAACGACGAACAATTTAGATGATTCCATCATTCTTTCCCGGTGGCGATATTTCCTTCAGAAACGCAGGGAAACAGATCTCGGAGGCCCTGAGAATGCTGAGAGGTTGTAATAATTGACTGCTCTCGGCTGGCCAACTCGTACCTGCGTGGGTCGGTTGCTTGGTCGCCTTCATACCCGCAGGCCTTGAAGTTGGCGTCGGTTGGACTACCTGGACTGCGCAGACGTAATCACCGAAGGGCGCTGACCTCGTCTACATCAACCGCGGGCCTCGTAGTAAGCTTGTACACGAACGTACAACATGTAAGCGTAGTTCCTTTCCTGTGTGTGACCTTGTCACGAGTTAAATTCAATTCTATGTTGTCTGAGGTCGTCTTTTCTCATAACACGTTTAAGATCTCAGACTCATTGCTCGAGATTCCTTGAGAGTGTGGCCAATCTTGTTTTGCTAATAGTTCGAGAGAAATTCTGTTTTGACATTGCCGAACAGCTTGCTAGAAGGTGGTGCGTGGGAGCGCTCGAATCGGTTATCACGCAATGGCGCGCTGTCTTAAACAATAACCTGCCACCATCACCATCACGGTGACGTGTTAAAATTTGACCTTCCACAACCACTCTCGATGGCAGTGCAATGTGATTAGCGCAGCCAGGTATCAACCCCTAGATTTAGAAAGGTTATGATGACCGCATCACCTCAAAAGAGATTATGACGTAAGTAAAAAACGCAAAAATGGAGAAAAGAAACTTTTCCAGCCATTGATGCCTGCTTCTGGAGATTTATTTCTTGTCGTGTACGTTTTCCTTGAGTGCTTTGCTTATGGGTCCCCTGGTATCAGAACACCAGCTGTTGCCAGAACGGGAAAGCTCGTTCAACCTGCGGTCTGTCTTGAGCGGAACCACTTCCTTGTAGCAGTGCTTCCGATTCGTGTCGCAAAGTCAAACTCTTACGCCCAGAAACGAACTGCGCCAGTGTGAGTGTGCTCAAAGAAGAATGCGTAGAGGTTTGCAGTGCCAAATGCACCCACGGTCAGTGCCCATTCTTCGAAGATCCCGTGTTCAGGCAATGGTAAACAGAATGCAATTATCATGTTAGGGGTAATGAAAGGTGGGTGGCAACAACTAAACCGTTAATCGCCGCTCGATCATCCTGCTATCTGCTTTGCGGTTAGGATGGCTGCGATCTCGAGACCACTTAGAAGAGATCTGTCGAGTGGCAACGCTAACTGCCCGTTTAACGCCTTTGCCGACGCTGCTTCGCGTGGGTGCATGAACAAGACTAAAAAAATTGCTCGGTTGTAACAGCGTAGCGCTGGCGCTTATTGGTAATTATACTTGGACAGGTTGTATAATGGCCGATCGAAGTTAAGGTTGAACACAGCAAGGCCAAAACGTATAACATGCTAAAAGCGTCCTCTTCTTCACTCCCGGTCCCAGCAGCAACAGGACTAAAATCTTCCTTGTACACTCAATCAAAACTCCTGAAATTCATCCTAAATGGGAAAACCAAAGGAGAAGATCTCGTGGCATGTCGACTCCTCTGTGATTCAATGTACTTCAGAAGGCGTTAATCGCCACCAGGCACATTCTTATTATTGGAGCCACTAACGCAGGCATTTCTCCTTGGACTGTGTGCGATACTTGTCGCCAGCGGCCAGGCGATGTCTGACAGCGATCGCTCTGCCCAGAGCAGAGTGATCGTGTTTTCCTCAGTACGCACTTCTTGGGTCATTTCGAGCACAGATTGACGATATACCGGATCCACCCTGTGGTCAGCTTAAGCGCCGCTTAGAAGACCCCAGGTCGTCCTGCGCCGATCCCAGGCAGCTTTTCGCGATCGTAATCCGCGCATAAGGTAGACACGCCAAGATTCCTGAAACACTGGAGTGATCTTTTATGTTCAAATGGAGTTGTCTTTCAGTCTCCATGGCTCGGTAGCGGGCGATACGGTTTCTGTGGCAACACCTAACGTTAGTCTTTCCAGATGTAGCCAGACAGCGAATGTCGCTAAATATCAAAATAACACGTGTGAAATACTCTTTATTCACGTTTTCGCTGTTAAAGCTCCCCGATCACCTCGCCCACTTTGTCTGCAACCGCAGTGCAAAGCTAGTTGCTGAACAGACGCGGTTACTGATGAATCCGCCACAAAAGGAAGGATTATGGTTTTTCAAGGAAGCCCTGAAACAGGAGAAACTGCTTAGATAGTAACAGGGTGACTAACCGTGTGCTTTGAGTCGGCACCTGTGCCATCACAAATGCATTAACGTCTGTGGTGGTGGTGCGAACCATACGTATGTATGTCTCTGAAACGCATTAACGCCTTTAGACCATCCTAAAGAGCACAATCAATTCGAAGAACGCCAACTACCAATACCGACACCTCGGGATCCAAACATGTGACCACTATATAGCTATGCACGGAATTTCCACAACTTCGGCCAACCTGTCAAGCAACAAGCGTATCTGGTGTGCTCGTGGGCCCCGAGTGTGCTCAGTGTTGGTTGGTTTTCCGTCCTGTCCACCAATAAACAGCTTTACTACCGCTACCACCACCACTATACCAGTTTCATGTGTAAGAACTGTGTGCGGACGGCCTGTCCGACTGCAGTATGGTATATTTATCCCATATATTCGTTATCACGGGTACTGAGAGATAATCTTGTAGACATTATCAGGTACTGTTGAAAAGCTAATTCGCCTCTTCATCTTCCGATAAGCGTTCGTATCTGTGCAAGAGTTGTAAGCTCGCACAAAGCGGACAGGATATCGAATCGAGGAAAGCCATAAAATAAAGGGATCATGCGATGATTATGTATTGGATAGGTATAGTTTGGAGCTGAATACAGTACTACCGAACAAGAGGGAAAAGAAGAGAGACCTTCGTGGTGAAGAAAGACTGATGAATTCAAGACTTTCAACTTGGATACAGCTGGAGAGCACCACTGGCCAGTAGGAGACGTTACAAAATAATACTTAATATTCCCTGGGAGTATCGTATGGAAAACCCGTTGCGGCCAGCGATAGCTCGAGATGGACGATTGTCCTAGGCCTGAGAAAGAAAAATAACTGATTACTAGTAGTAGACGCGGACACCAGCTACTGCCAAGAGGACTTCACATCGCATGGCTTACAAGCGGCGTCGGCAAGTAAAAATGATAACGAAAGACCGCCTCAAGCTACAGACGAATGGACAGACGAATGCGAATACGGCAGGGGTACACTGTACACGGCGAAGATTACGTATGTATGATAGAAACCTGAGGCGCAAACCAAAGGTACCTACATAAAAATAGAAACTTCACCGCGAAATGTACATAGGCGTTGGCATTCTCAAACGAAAGATATCTAGGAATTCAACTATGATGAGACCTGCAGGCGCAAACTGTTGCAGATGCAGATCGATCAAGTAGCCAATGCAACTTGATCGATCTGCTTCCGCTTGTGGCTTGCTCTTTTCGCTTTCGGCCTGAAATCAATTTCCCCAACAAGAGCTTTTGCGGGTATGAGAGCCAAAAAAAGAAATTTAAAACTCAGCCTCTGGCCCTTTGCCCTGCAGGCTCGCAGTCTCAGCAGGAAGATATCTTACATAATACATATCAGGGTATAAATCTCTTCTGCTTATTTCTAAATTTAGCCCGGCTAACGAAAGAACAGCCATCGAATTCGGAGGACCGGTATATTATTAACTTATCAGAGCCCGGACTGCTGCCTTTGATCCCCAGCATGCTATTATCTATATCGCTGGGCATATGACCGTCGTCGTTTGCGATTTAGACATAAGCACCGCCTGTTGCTAAGCAATTCCGTCGCGTCTTGCAAGCCCATCATGCGCGTCATCTGGATGTCTTGTCCAGCCTCAATGATCGTAAACCTAGAGGGAAGGAGAAAAAGACTTAACAATTAGACCCAGCATGAGACAGTCTTCCTAGCTAGGTTGATGAATGGCTCACGGAGAACTGTATATATGCGGCTAGTCACGCCTCTTTGCTAACCTTATAACATTGCTTAATTCATTCGCGGAGGGTAGCAAGGTCCGCTGAACAACATACTAAACGCTTTCGATCTAAAACTATGGCGCAAGATCTAGACGACCACGTGCCACTGGCAAACGTCTCGCAACAGCATGAAAAGGTAACGAAGTAGCGCCGCCGAGCGGGCAATCTTGCGCTACACAGCGAACCAGCGGCAACTCCTCGGGGGTTGAGACAGTTAAATTGCAATGACAAAAAATTCTACTTCCTGCACGCATGAAGTTGCCCAAGAGAAAATTGTACTAATATTTTCTGTAAACCACAAGACTTTGACGCAAACGAAAAGAAGGAATAACCAAGAGAAATTTTGCCTCTCCAGGTGGGCCTGGCTGCGACGCTAAAACCTTAACGTGCAGCGGGTCGGGGAGTATACGTTAGGTCAGTTGAATTGAATTTCTAAAAGAGTTGTCACTGACATTTATCCCGCCAGAAGTCCCTGTCTGCGACGCCCGAAGACGAATCATTTGGTATTGCGCGCGCAAAAAGAGTGCGTTGCCGAAAAGAAAAATAAGCTACTGAGCAAGGCGAAAACGTTACTGACGTCTGTGACCCGCCGCACGGGGGAAATGTCTAGCCTTTCATTATTCTCTTCGTGTCTATGATCTCGTACGTGGGAATCACGTGCATGTCTGACGTTTTCCTGGATCTGCAAAACTTGATTGATTTGCTTTCATGGTGAAAAGAGAACAATCAAAATGACAATACCAGCGTGCAGGTAACGAAACTGTAACAGTACGAGGACCACGTGGGGTCATCTCAGCGACGCTACAAGCCATGCAGTTCTCCACAGAGTTGTCAGTGATTTGGTGTGTAGACAAGAAATACAATCACATGAAGATAAAGGCGCATGCGCAGTGTCAGGACCGGGTGTGGCATTCTGATTATCGATGTACCAAGACACGGGAACAAGATGGAGTAGGCCAGGCTTATTTTGCGAGGTGGACGGCTGAAACCCTGCCGGCACGCGTGGCCGCAGCCTACGGTGTAGAGGATCCAGAGGTCACGCTGCTTTGTTATCCATTTCGTTTCTGAAAGGAAAACATTTAAGTCCGCTCCATTGTACATCAAGATGAAGACGCTGACCGACCTCTTAGGAACTCGTGTCAGACATGAGAGAACCATTGAAGATAAATTAAATTTATCAGAGGGCTTAGCGTTGACATTTTAGGTGGCCATCGGTTCAGGCACATCGATAATGGCATTATCAAACGCACCCTTCTTCTGCTCGCGCTAAAATGACACGGGTATTGCTGACTTTTTTCCGCAGTAGAAGACCGCGTGTAAATTTTCTTGACTGATCGTGAGTGGCCAACGCGGCCTGTTCATCCAGCTTTCGAAGAGTACATGTGTTTTTATTAGATCCCATTCTTCTGTGGAAGTGTTCTAGAATGCACATGTGCCCAGACTGTCAGTATGACAGATAGACTTGTCACATAATCAGACTCCGTGTCGTGTGTGAGAGCGTCTCTGTAAGCGAGCAAGTGCGTGCGCGTGTGTGTCGCTTTCAATGCTGCCGGGATACCATATTTATGTTGCAGTAACTAATACTATAATACATGTTTGTCTAAATCATGGCGAATGCCGCTGTACCGTGAACAGTCCTACAAAAAGCCGCATTCGGCTCCCAGTTGGCCCTTCACAGTAATCGCTCTATACACTGCACAGCTAGCAGTCTGTCACATGATCCCGGCGTGAGCGTTGCGCCGCGGCTGGACGCTCTCAAAGTGACAGCTGCCAATAAATCTGCGGACATAAGCATGTATATTCAGATGCTCGTTCTCACTGGAGACCAGACCTTCCAGCTTCAATTGACTTACCTTAGACTCACAATCTCCAGCTATATCAAATCACGAAGGGGGGCTCGACAGCTAGATCGCTCCTTGTATGCTTTCAGGCAATGCACACAAAGTCTCTACCCTGATTGTCGGCATCGACTGTTTGGCTGCAGTTTCCGTCCTCACGGGAAACAAATTGCGACAACGTACACCACCTGATGGTTGTTACCTCTCCTGAGAGTATACTCATGGCTCCGCCATCACACACAATCAGACTTGTGTGGATATCAACAGCGATCACCTTGCTACTCTCCGGCATCGTGTTGGCAGAGAAAGGAGCCACTACTGTTTACCAGCCAACATGGGAAAGCTTAGGTAAGCCGATACAGAAGAACTCAATTGATGAACACTCTCCGCATGTTTTGATAGAGGAATCAAATTAGACTTAACTCATAGGACCAAAAACGAATTCAGTTCCTGATCATATCGCAGAAATTAACTATGTATACCCCTCAAGGGCGAGTATACACGTGTGCAAGTTATCCCGGAGTAAGCCATCACAACTGTGAAAACCTCATCATAAAGCATTCCAACGCATGCATGTCAGTAACTACGTTCCATATTGGAAGAATGCCATAGACATCCTAGCGTCGTGCAGTAAAGCTGACCATTGTTAATTTTAGCCGATTTTTTCTCATCCTATTTGGCATCACGATCAAATGTTCAGACAGTCGACCGCTACCTGCCTGGTTTGATCAAGCTAAGTTCGGAATCTTCATCCACTGGGGAATTTTCAGCGTTCCAAGTTGGAGCCCTGGTGCGGCTGAGTGGTATATTCAGTATCTGCTCACTGGAGATGACCACAACGCAACACGAAACTTTCACATCAAAACATACGGCGAGAATTTCAAGTACTCTGACTTCGCCACCATGTTTAAGGTTAGTGCCGGCCTGAAATATGAAAAGGTTCAACATTCCGCTTACCTAAGTGAAAATTCAAATAATTCGTGATTAACGATGTAGTCGCTCACTCACGCTCAGTCTCACTCACTCTCTCTCTCTCTCTCTCTCTCTCTCTCTCTCTCTCTCTCTCCCTCTCTCTCTCTCTTTCTCTCTCTCTCTCTCTCTCTCTTTCTCTCTCTCTCTCTCTCCCTCACTCAAATTGAAAAAAAACCTAAACTGAGTTGACCGACGACACCTTATATCCACAGAAAACTGGCTTAAAGAATGTTAAGACAAATAGAGAAAGGCCAGTTCCCGAGCAATTCGCCGTTCTCTATTAAATTTTGTCTAACGCTATCTCACTCACTCACTACTTTTTTTTTTATTAACAAATGACGCAAAATCACGATAATATATAGGACAAAGGTGACACGCAAGACAATACAAGATAATCAAGGTCTAACACTCAAGGCGCAAACATTAGACAAGACGAAGGAGATACGTGCATGTTAAGACTGTAAGGAAATGAGACACTTGTAATTTTGGTTGAGGCGTCCCCCTATAATTGTTAACTCGGCGTTAGAGATCCTGCCGCGGACGAGTTAGCGTGATTCCCGCAGGCACATTACGCTGGAACGCAGTAGCGCAAAGCTCACCCGGCATCACAACCATCCCATCGCCGCCGAGTAGGGCATCTCTCCATTTCGCGGCCAGTAAAGACGCCAAGCGCTTAAATGTGACGGTGGCAGCAAGACCGAAGCCTCCGGAAGCAGAGAACACGTGAGACGTAAAAGAGGCCATCTCAACATCTCTCACCCGTTGATTATATTGCCTTCTCTTGATCTGTTCGTGTCGGGGATACATTGCGGTTGTGGACGGTGCTTGATTTGAACGCGCGCAGGGATTGAAAACCCTAACATCAAAAAAGGAACTCACTCACACACTCTCTCACTCGCACACTCTCTCACTCACACACTCTCTCACTCACTGACTCATGTACACTCACTCACTAATCCACTGAGCCAACCACTCTCCCAGTCTCTCATTCATTTTCGAATTGTCACTAGCGTTTCCAAAACATCGACCCCCATCACTCATGGAAATACATAGAAAATCGATGTAACCCAGGGGATCAGAATTTTTGAACAGAGTGTAGCACGCCTATGGTCAGCAGGCCTAGGGAAGAAAAGGTTGAAAACAGCAAAATTTTGAATCACTGTATTATCCGAATATCTTCAGCCCTGATGACCTCGCCGCCAAATCTATAGTTCACCTATTTTCCTCAGTCCATCAATATTCATATCTATCCCTCTTTCAGCCGTCCTCTTGCTTCTGGCCGCAGTCCCCTGCATGCATTGGACTAACTCATACAACAACCTCAGCTATAAGTTAACCTACCACGTCACTACCCCCAACAACTTGCAGTTTGTACAAATGTTATCCTTGCACCTGTCTGTGCTTAGGCATGTTGACCTGAACCCCCAGCAATATAACCTCTCAATAAGCCTAGAAAGGTAGTAATTGAATCGCTTCACTGAGTGTCTCCAAAGTCTACAGTGCTTAGGATTTTGCTTTTTCTGCAAATTCTGTGGACAGGCCGAGTTGTGGGATCCTGATTCTTGGGCTCAGCTTTTCTATGATGCTGGAGCAAAATTTGTCCTCTTCACATCAAAGCACTGTGATGGTTGGGCCAACTGGCAATCACCCGCCAAATGGGGTTACAACAGTGTTGACTCCGGTCCTCATCGAGACATTGTGGGTGAGCTCACCAATGCAACGAGGGCAAAAGGACTTCGAATGGGCTTATACTGTAAGTGACCCAAAAAATAACATACACTGCAGAGGTAGGACATTACTGATTGACACATTGACTTGACAAAAGCTCGCTTTGCCTGGTTCAATTAGATTGCAACATTGAATGGGGAAATCCTCTGTTACCTTGGGACTACCACAGTGGTCCTCAGCCTTACCACGGTCAGGAGCGCTACGTTGACGAGGTTTTCCTCACCGAGCTAAAGGATATTACAATGAAATACAAGCCCGATATCATTAATGGTGACTACTGTGTTCTTCTGAATAGCACACAGCTACGATCAAGAGAGTTCCTTGCGTGGCTCTACAATGAATCACCAGTCAAGGAAGATGTAATTGTGGACGATCGCTGGGGAACAGACGCTCGCTGTCATCATGGAGGTAAGGCAGCCATAAATCATTGGGCAAAATTCTCTGTGGAATGGTTGTCAGAGAAAAAAATGTTCTTTGTATATATGAACCATTTGTCAGCACAGTTTCACAGGAGGACTACTGGAAAACACTATGTAGGGGAGAATACTTTTAATCTTATGGTTAGGCTAAAGGGGAAAAGAAGACAATTAATTAATTAACATCAAATTTCTGGTCTGATATTTCTTAAAAAGTGCTTGCTGAAGAAAATTGTACATCAATGTGCACATACTTCTCAGATGTGCATACCGACAGAAAAAATTGAAGCATGACAACCAACTGCAAGATTGCACTACATTGTTTAACTCCCAGCATACCAGTCTTAAAAACAAAGATATTTTGCAAGATGTATCGCTAGAATTGCCTCTGGCTTCATCAGCTGCTAAAATGAGGAGTAAAGAAAACAATGACTGGATTTAGGGAAGTATTTTGTAGTACTCAAATATTAAACTTTATTTTCCTATTAGTAATACTACACTGTATTTGCCTAAATCTAGTCGTTGTCTTCTTTACTCCTCATTTTAGCAGCTGATGAAGCCAGAGGCAATTTTGGGGATACTTCTTGCAGAATATTTTGTTTTTAAGACTGGCATGCTGGCAGTTTAATAATGTAGTGTATTATCCACTCTGTTAGGACCCCTAAATTCTTAACTGCAAAATGATCCCTCATTAAAGTGTACGGGTTTCCTGCTAGGTTATTGGACATGTCGTGACCGATACCAGCCTACAACTTTACCACCTCACAAGTGGGCCGATGAAATGACCATTGGCACTTCATGGGGATTTGATCGTATTGAGACGCTGGCCTCGTATAAAACACCAGAACAGTTGCTCGAGATCTTGATCAACAACGTTGCATTTGGTGGCACACTGATCTTGAACGTTGGACCGACTCACGATGGACGAATTATTCCAATTATGCAAGAACGTCTTCTCCAGGTACAAATTGATCAATGATTTTATTTATATGAACACATAGATCTACTGTTGATCTGTAATCAAAACATTGCATGACATAGCAGTATTCTAAATTCATGAGCCACAGACCCAATGCCTCAGAACAAGACTTATTCTGACTCAGTGAAGCATCTGCTTGAATTTCTGTAAAATGAGTTTTGTTTGTATGCAAGTTATTTTCATCAGGATCAGGAGACAAATAACAATTTATTTTTGGGGAAGTCAAGCACACAGCCGAGCTCAAACCTACGGCACTGAGCTACCTAGCAGATCAGAAATCACTCACGCTATCTGTTATGCCATCCCACCATCCTCAAAAAAGGATGGCTAGATAGCAAACTTCAAGACAGAAGTGTCCAATTCACACGGGAACACGGCAGATCTAATACCATGCGCAAGACAATGACTCACTTCACTCTAGAAGCGTCATGGTATTTTCTTCTCCCAGGGGGCCACCACAACCACTTGCTACACCCTAGTAGCAAGAAGAAAAAGTGATAATTCATCAGTATTGGGAGACAAATAACAATTTACTTATTTCCTTCACAAATCAATAATTAATTTATTACTTATTTATTTATTTAAGTTATTAATTTATGTAAGTTATTTTCATGAAATACATAAAATTTGAAAATTTACTTCTTGATTACTAAAATTTATTGAGCCAGGGTCATTGAATTGTGCACTGACAACTGTACTAGGAAAACATCCAGTATTTTTAAAGTTTGCAGCAAGAAAACTTGTGTACAAAGGTCTTCATAAGAAATCTACGAAATTACTTGCTTACAAACAAAACTCATTTTCCAGTAGTCTCTCAGTAAGAGTGTCAGTATTTCACAAAATAACAAAAGCTTTTGTAAAAGGAGTACTACTAAAGCAATGAACATGCCTCGATACTGCTTCTCGTGAGATTGCAAGCTTTGTTGTTGCAATCTAGGGTATACCCTCTTCCATTTCTTTTCATGTTTTTTCTTCATATTCAAACAGATGGGATCATGGCTGAAAATCAATGGTGAGGCGATTTATAACACTATACCGTGGCGAAACCAAACT
>JAOWAW010051899.1:0-17024 GCA_028565695.1 Nicola tetela | reverse complement strand
GAGAGAGAGAGAGAGAGAGAGAGAGAGAGAGAGAGAGACAGACAGACAGACAGACAGACAGACAGACAGAAAGAAAGGAGAGAGAAGGGGAGAGGGAGGAAGGGAGAGATTGTGAGAAGGAGGTATAAACAGGGAGAGAGAGAGAGAGAGAGAGAGAGAGAGAGAGAGAGAGAGGGAAATAGAGAGAAAGCCGAGAGAGAACAAAATTTCACAGATGAGTACGCACATGTATGTACATGGCCTTTCACTTTACGCAGCACTTGCACAGTTTCCTCAGATCATCAGTTGTGCAGATGCGGTAGAAAACGTGCTGGCAGTTGGTACATTGCCGCAACACTAGCGAGCCTGGAAAGGTGCATCCTGCCTTGCAGCATCCTGATGTCTGTTGTGCAGCATGCACCCATGGCTTCCAATGGCTGCTCCTCAAAGATGGCCTTCAAAAAGGCCGGTCCTTTGAGCATGCGTGGCTGCCTGTGGCATTTGCACCTTTGACAGTGCTACCATGGCAATGTTCATGTGGGGGTGTCGCGCCGGTGGGCAGCCTGGCCTAGCTATCAGTCTTGATCGATCGTCAATTTTTTCTCGTTCAGAACAGGGTTGACCCTGGGGTGACTCTTATTCTGGGTTGAGGATTTGTTGGTAGTGGGGGGAGGGTAGCAGTTTACCACCACCAATGAGGAGGCTGGCTCTGGAAGTATTTTTCCCATCTCTGCTAGTATGCTTCCAACATTTTAAGCCCAACCACGTGTGAATAACACATCTTGTGGCAAAATTAGAGCCACGCAGAGTTAGGTGGACCCTTATTCTAGGTTTCACTCTACATTTTGATTGGGAAGAAACCGTGAAGAACATGCACTAGCAGCTAGCTCTGCAGACCAACAGAATTGTATTGGAAATATGCATCTTAGTAAGCCACAAGTGAGAAGTTCTCACCACATGTAAATGTGACAGATCCACACACAGATCCACACACACATACATACATACACACAGATGCCCAATAATTGTTGTAGGAGCCCTCTCCAGTCCTTATGAGCCTAGTAAGGGCACTGAAGTTGAATCCCTGGTATACACCTTAAAAAACCTGAATCTTTGGTATGCACCTAAGTGAAGTCGCCTCTTTTGTACACACTTAAACAAGTGGTGCATGCACATGGAACCTCGCAGGCCCTTCCTACTCATTGTAGACCCAGAAGAAAACTTTGGATTGTGTGCCAAGGGAGATCAACAGGATGTACGTGTGCCAAGTAAGTCTGGTGCACAAGAGTGCACAAGGCTGTATGCCATATATGGCCTTGTACAATATCATGCAGCAAACCATGTTTTCAAAGAAGAAAGCACCACCAATAGAATACCAAAGTAAGGAAGGCTGAGCAAAGGATATCTAAACTGTTCCCCACTCCCCACCCTCAAACTCTTTTCGAGCAATTTATTGAATGAATAAGGGGGCAGTGGATGCTAAAAAAAGAACATCCACTGTCCCCTAGTCTCAATCCAACTAGGTCTGGTGGTCAAGAGCGTACATGGCTGTACAGCGTACGGCCTTGTACACTATATTGTGCGGGAAACCATGGAAACTGGCAGCTATTTGGTACTTGTAACCAGGGCAAATTCCCTGTAACACACTCACTAATGTACACATGCATGCCCATTAACGTCTGTAGGAACCCCCTCCAGTCCCTTTGGGCCTCACTCGGGTAAAATAAAGTTGAATCTTTGGTACACACTTTGATAAAATTGAATATTTGGTACAGATTCAAAGCTGAACCCTTCATGATAACCAAAATGAGGTCCTCACAGTGGTAAATAGATATTACTGGACCACTGAGCCTCTGACTCCTAGCTATTAGGCTATCAAGTTACCTCTAATCTACCTGAGTGTTCTCAAGAGTTGGTGAATACTTACAATACACGTCTACTCCCGTTACAAGAAAATGCCTTATGCATATTTTTCCTCAACTGAGAGAATTTCCTTACATTGAATTTCCATATATTGGGAGCAGCATTGAAAAAGTCCCTTCTGTCGGGAATAGCTGAGAAATTTCTTTACTACATCAGGAGCAGCATCGAAAAATTTCCTTACATTGGGAGCAGAAAGCTGTGGCTACAAACACTACTACATTGTACAGTGCAAATCTACAGTATATAGTGTAAGGGTGTATTGTTGATTGACTTTTCCTGCCTTGATTTCCTTATATTGGGATGGACTGTTTGATCTGAACGTTGTAAAGCCTTTCTTCTAGCAGGAATTTCCTTATAACAGATTTCCATTTTTGCAAGTAAATCACATACATTTCTTATGGGATTCAGCTGGGACTTAGGAATGTGTGCCCTATAACGGGAATTTCCTTATAATGGGGTTCCTTATAACAAGAGTAGACCTGCAGTTAGCACTCTGTGACTCATATTTGACTACCATATTGTAATAACCTGGCCCCCAGCAGTGTCACTCACTCAAGACCAGTTATAAATAAATGTCCAACAATTCACACTTACCCAACACCTTAAATGATAAAGGTGCATATGACACTGGCAATTAGCACTAAATCACACAAAAAGCATGTCTCTCTATTACATGTATTGTGTTGGAATACAGAGCATGGATGTGCACTCACAAAGGCATAGAGGAAGACTACTATTTTTACTCACAACAAATACATGTAGAGCATGAACAATGACAGGAGACAAAGAAGGGATAACATACTACAAGTAGTACCTGAAGTAAGAGCTGAGTGAGTTCCACTGCCTCCAGGTCCACCATGTCCATCAACAAGCAATGACGATGGCTTTGCTTGTGCTTGCTGGAGCATTGCTTCAAGAGTAAAACCATGATGGCCAGACGAACCATTTGTTGGGCATGAAACGCTGCGCATACTTGCTGACTGTGTCAACTGCCGGAACTCTGTTAACAGAAAAATGAGATGAAGAATAAAAGCAAATTACACAAACGAAGGGGTGGCTGCCACCTATGTAAACCACACTGTCAAAATCTGTACATAAGGTGTGAAATACAGAGAAAACTTTCCTCAAACCTCGCTGTAAAGCTGCCGCTTCCTGTGGATTGAGTCGATATGGAGATGTTCCAGGATGGCGAACAAACGTACGCTTGCCCATTGCCTCCAAAAATGAGATCACTGTAAAACAACCAAAAGGGCATTGTTCGACTAACACAACTAACTCTCCTCCAGTTACTGCTGATTATCACATGAAAATCACCATCTTTGGATATGTAACACTTTGGAATCAAAAGAAACTAGCTTTTCCAAAAAAAGCGGAACACAGTACAGCTATAACTAAAACCAAGTCTGAACAGATGTGCTTTTGCTGACTGCAGTGAGAGCATCAAGTAGACCTTTGCAGTGGACACTACACTAACACAGCAAAAAATGTCAGCAATAGCAAGATGTAAACAATAGGCTGGTATTAAACATTGGCAACATTTGGTTCCAAGAAGAGTCAAGAACAGACCAAAATAAAAGATAAACAGGTAAAGCCTGATAAGATGACCATTCACCTATGGTGACCACAAATTATAGGCATGGATGAGTTTCTATACAAAATCACCTGCATAAAACGATCCCTCCCAACACAACTGGTGACCACCACTACACAACCTGTTTTTTTTCTTTTTAAATATGCCTATGGGATAGTTTTGCAAGTGCTGCAGGGGTGTATCTCATAGGGTTTCAAGGTGTCCATAAACCTCTCTGCATCCTCCCACCAAAAAGAAAAAGATAATCTGAGCCTTCTGATACAGACATTGCAGTACCACAAGAGAAGTAAAGGGCGTTATGTAGAACTTCAAGGCATATCTGCATGGCCGGGTATACCAGCTATGGCATGCAAGGTGACTAAACTAGGCTCATGGTACCTACAATAATGTATCATACAGCATCCTACTAGATTAAGCTACTAACATGACTACTAAAGAACCTGGATCAATGAATACTAAAGTTTAGTGTGTGGTAGGCAAGCTGCTATTGCTGGTTGTTTCTACACATTTACAAGCAGTGATGTGTTGAAGGAGCACTAGTGTGAGCATAGTACAACAGACACAGTACGGTAGAGTGCGCCAGTTGTTGTAGATCTTGAGATATGATTTTCCTCGAAGTTAATGTTGCTTTCACTTTCACCATGTTTATGCATGCTGGTCATGTTGGGGCTTTTTCCTGAAGTTGGTGTTGATGTAAATGATGCTGTTGTGTTGTCATCAATTTCTGAGTCTGCTTGGGCTGATGATTAGTAAGGATGACTGACAGGCTTGTAAACAAGTGTCCATTCAGTGGATGTTTACCTGTTGAGCTTTATACAAGCACAAATACAGACTGAACACCTCTCTCTCTCTCTCTATTGAGTTTACATGCTAGTAATGGTTTGTTATTTCCAACATTTTTGGAAGTATCAGTTTTACTGTGCTCTGTTGTTTCATTATTTGCTGCCAGTGATGCAATAAATTAAGCCTCAGACTGGCTGAAAAAAAAAGAATGTGCAAAAGGCTCTTTTTTCCAGCCATCAATAGATTTTACCAATGCATCTCCTTTTTCTACCCTAGCTGCACCTTTATGGCAATTGATTTGAACTGATGGTAGATCTAGGCTGACATTGGAAGCCTCCAGATACAGCAATGAGACACATCCTCATGCTGTGTGTGTAAATTTTGCATGTCTATGGTTTGCATCCTGCTATTCGTTTTGCATCAACAAGTGAAACACCATTCGTATGTGACCAGGTTTGCCAACATCCTTTAGTGCAGTTTGCAGTTGAAGTAGACATCATGGTATGGCGCTTGGCTATTGCCAGTCTGGTCGGAACCTAGATAAGGAGACTGCCTGACTAACATGAGCACTTTAGGTCCCTAAGGTGGTCACCTTACACAGGTTTTACCCATATAAGGAAGTGAAGGACATTTCACAGGTACCTGCTGTTCTTGCTTCAAGAGATGTTGCTGAAGTGATGGTTAACTCCACGCCACGAATGCCATAAACTGGGTACAGAAAGCGAACTCCGAGAACTCGCTTTCACAGTAAGCAGAAATCACAAACAACTGCAATTTAGAGCAACAAATACGCAGGGACAAACAAGCATGGTCCTCTTGGATTTTTACACATACACACACCTAGTTTGAATCTTGCTTATCCTTGTACGGCCTTGGGACCCACTGATATGCCTTACAGCCCTTTCGTCTTGATTAGGTCCTGAAACAGAATGTGTTTAGTCTTGTACTAGTGTTGTAGGTTCCTCTCTCTCTCTCTCTCCTTCCGTTTCTGTACAGACTGGCGGTGATTGACTGATGAGTGGGCCCATTGCTGCTGTTACAATTTTCATTTTGCTTATCTTTTTGCTTGTGATACATGCTCTGTTGCTTACACCTTTCTTTTCGAACTGACAAACACATACAATAACAAGAGCAAGAAGCATCAACAATGTATTGGACAGGCACAAAAACAATCATGAGTCACTCTTTGATAGGATAGTCCTTGCATAGATATATGTAGGTGAAGAAAAGATGCATCAAAACAGGTGTACATCCACATTTTAATGGGCAGGCCTCCCATCAAAGGTAAGAAACCAGTCTAAGAGAAAGAAAAATTGCTATTTATGTTCGATGGAGTTGATCATATAGGTGTGGCAGCATAACCTTGACACACATTTTGCTTGGAAATAATTACATAAATACATAATACTAATACATAAATACCCCAAATATATAATACTAATACTAAAAACCAAACGAAGCAAATCAATGAGTAAGCACACAAACTGTTACAGCTTTGTCCTTGGTCCTATCAAGTTGAAACTTGGCATGCAGGCATTTCACATAACTGTAATTGTCTGGATATAAGCCATGTCTGGGTGTAAGCTGCACTGCCAGTGTTTCCCATTCAGATGCCAAATAATTGTATTCAACCCTCTATTGTAGTGCATTTGGCTAAGACTGAACTTTTTTTATTTTTGAAAACTTCACGTTAAATATGCAGCTTATATCCTGACAATTACAGTACTATAGTTTCTTGAAATGTTGCCTCAAAGTGGAGAAATGTTCAAATAATGTATTATTCCAAGTTTTTGACAATTCTGACTATCCAGAGCTCTAGAGGTAAGAAGATTTGTAGTTTTCAGAAATGAGCACTTAAATATCATGTCAGGCAGCCGGAGGATACAAATTTGCGGCCTCAACACAGCCCTCACATTGCCAAATCACCAGTTTCCGCTCAGCCAAAAGACCTGCCCAGAAGGCAAGTCCCCTGACTTCACAAGTTCGTTACATAAATCATTGCCATAAGTGGTTGTAAGCTGATTCAGCTAACTATTAAAGGCCCCAAAATTCTGTGGGCACTAAAGATTGAAGGCTACAAAAGGCTTTGCATAGACATACTGCAGATTCATTGGACATGCAAGAAAACTGATACCCACGCAATGTTTTAACTTCTGACCATACCACCTGTTAGAGATGGTTTGAGGAGATTGCTTTTTTGCCAACAACTCAAAAATAGTTGCAACAGCCCATTGAGGGAGGAGATAACTACCCCTTAATGATTGCATACTCTGTTGCATTCAATTCACATTCCTAACCAGCATTAACACCCCACACTGGACTGTAGACTCTGAACGACCAGCAACAAGCTATGCAGACACTTGGTGTCAGCTTGAGCGCAGGGTGCGCTGGCCCATGCACTTAGGCCTTTAATTAACTTGATGGATCCATCACTATAAACAAATGTAGTAACATGGGCAAGAGTATCACTTGTGTGTTGAGTTGGAGTTTCAACCAGTGATGGTCAAAGTATGTGAAAAGCTTTCTTTCATCTTTTATTGTTATGCATCTATTCTGGTTCAGAGCCAGATGTCACTGTGCATTGTGTGGGTGGCAAACCCCATTATGGTAAAATTAGACACATAACATTCCCATCATCATGATCATTAAAGACTCATTAGAGCAGTGGCACCTTTAACATTTCCTAAATACACACAGCGGATGTGCCTCAACATGCAAGTTCTCTTCACAAGCTACAATGTAAGCAGTGTGATGTGTGGTTTTAATGAAATTCACTTGGGCACAGCCCTGGTCTGGGCTTGATTAAAATATTTTTTTGTTTCTTAGAGCACACTCCACAATTAATTTCAAAATGTATTCACTAAACAAATTTTCCCAGCAAATTGAGATAAGTGAGATGTGTTTCAACTACTGCTAGTCATGTCTAACAGAAGAAACACAACACAAAGTAAGACTTGAGCCATGTGTTGCATCCACACATCAGAAGTTATAACATAGCTACAACACACACGCAAATGATCAATTTAGCCTTCACTAAGCTTACCTCAGGGCAGGGTACACCTGCAGAAATAGCTGACAGATCAAGTGAAATTGTGTTTGAGGCCAGCACTGTGGTTGGCTGACAAATTGATGCAATTTCTACCATCATGGAGAAGATAGGGAATGACATAGGATGGACAGGTACAGAAAAAGATAAAAAAAAAGAGGGGAGAAATGGTGAAATCTACTACAAGTGTCAGTACCAGCACTTTAACATAAAATAGTAGTATACTGGTTAGGAAGAACACACTTCACACAGCTCTAACAATTTACATGCAAGGAAAGAAATTTCAGTCAGAGACAATCTATATTTTCTCAAAAGACCCATTGGTCTATTTTCTAACAGATGATAGACTGTCAGTCAATTATTAGCAATCCATATTTCCAAATACAGTCAAACCTGTCCTTGCGGACACCTGGGAAAAGCAGGCACCTGTAAAGTGTGGACAGCTTGTCACAGTCCCTTTGATTTTGTATGTGTTTTGATACATGCGGACACTTAGAAATGTGGCCACCTGTGAATTACAAATTGCAGACACGTCCAGAGCGCCCAAGGTATCATTTTATACAGATTTTAACCTGGGAAATACGGACAGGCTCATGGTCTGACTTTTCACTTCCAAAGTTTTTGTCATATGCATGTAGATCGCATGGTGCCGACCGCACTGGAAATTTTTGGCCTGAAGACCTGGATATGTTATCTTTAGCAGAGTACGCTTTGTTTTAGCAACGTACACTTTTTTAGTATTTAGTTTGTATGTGTGTATCCTGTATATTGTGTAGAAGTGTGTGCACCTGGGAATTAAGGACACCTGTAAATTAATGACAGCTAATCTCAGTCCCTTGGGTGTCTGTAATTCCCAGGTTCGACTGTACAACTTTCTACCCACACCAGAGTCTACTTGCATCTCAGGACAGAATTTTTATAATTTGTAATTGGAGTGGTACAGATGATTTGTAGCACATAGTCCAGGCAAAATAAAACAAGAGCATGATTAGTGTCATCCATCCTGTAAGTCACCTAACAACCCAGCTAGCTTGATGACCATAAAGAGTATTGAAACAGCATGAAACAACAGCAGGAGATCCAGCTTGATGCACTTAACAAATTGAAGTCTAGCACATCAATATTGCACATTTTTTTAGCAAACTGTTGTAGTAGAGGATATAAATCATGATCCATAAATAATGGCATATCAATGATCTTAACAATGTCTAGCCAAAGCTTTTGACAGGCAGTTACACATGATCAGGCTGACTTGATCATAAAGAAAAAAAAGACAAAAACCTGACAATTAGAAAACCAGTTCAAAAAATGTTCCAAACTCATTTTGGTCAGCCATAATGTCCTACTAGTCAAACTCAATTTGGCCAGCCATAATGTCCTACTAGTCTCACTTCCTACAAAACATTAACACACAAACCTCGAAATAGTTGCTGTTTTGCAAAAAGGTCTTCAACAATTGCTTCAAATATCAAGTCAGAATCTGCAACAGCCTCATGCAAGGATGGACAGTTTGTGATACGTTCCTAAATGAAGAAAAAATAATACACTCACACTGGAGCAATGCAACAGGTGGTGTGCACTGGCAACCCTCAAATGTCCACCAACATAATATTATGAACTTTGGACTAAAGAAAACTGTAGGACCTCAACCTGTCTAAGTAAAGCTATGATATACATCCTACTATGGAAAGTGTACCTATACAATATACACTGAAACAGATTCTAATTAGGATATTAACCAATGATCTATACAAGGCTTTTGTTTGCCATACAAATGAGGTTAAGGTTTATATTTAAAATTTACTAGTAGAAAAAAATCATTCATTACTCCAATAAGGAGGAAAATTGTGTGCTGTCCATATTTGATTTGCTAGATATTTCACAGGACTGATGATAAGGTTGAGCAGATGTCGGAAGAATAACCCAATGGTTAACTCGTGAACTTACGGTTGTATATGTTGCACAGTATGATATATATATCCACTGTTGAAAGCTTGCATGGGTAAAGCTATGAAAGGCTTTTCCTACTTTCTTTTTTCACCTTTCTCCTTCTAATTAGGAAATAGGCTCAAATTTAATGTATACTGAATAAGTATCATTTAGAGAGCAATAAGGTTTTAATGGTGAATAAATCTCCGAGGAAACTAAAGCTGAGGCTTTTATCAGAGGATTTTAAGAAGTTCAATAAAGCTGAGGGTGAGCAATTTAATGAACTTATATTAGTTAAAAGCCTGTCCTGGAGTCCATTCTTGTTCATTTTCAAAGACTGCATCAGCCAAAGTAAGAGGTAACTGTGTAATGCGCATGCAACTCGTCTGGAGTCACATTTCACCAGCTGTCAGCAAGTAGTCCTTTGTGGCATAGTTGGTAAGGAGTACAGCTGGTGCTTCAGCAGTCACTGGTTTGATACTGATTGGTGCCCTATCTTCAGATTTGTTTCTTCTCTTTCATTTGAAGCCAAAGTGTGACCAAGTCAGAAGGATTATGCCATCAGTATGAGAAAACTAAGTGGACTATGATGTAGTATAAAAGCGTAAAGAAGAAAATTATCACCCGTTAAAATCTGTTTGGTGTTTGTTTGTAGTTATATGGCGAGGAGTGTGTAAAACTCTAGTGAGCTAATACAATGATACTTATTGTCTGTGGTGATTCTGTACAGGGAATGCAAACTGTTAGGTGTATTAAAATAGACGAAGGAGTTTATGGAATAATTGTAAGTATTTATAGATTTTGACAGAAAGAAAATCGCTGCTAAATGTAGCAAATGGCATTATGTAATATTGTAACCCAGCAAATTTTTGTATGTGATTAATTTCATAATTTTGTTGATGGCCTAAATTTACTAAACAAGTAGCGCAGCCTTTGCAGACCCACGTATTGTAAACATAGAGCCAGAGAAACCTTGTAACCTTGCCCAGAGATATCAACATTAGCTTTTGTACAGCACATTATTATGTATTGGACAGACAAGGTATCACATTTGTAGTTTAGAACTCTGGATGATGTCATGAATGTAATGATACCATTGTTGATTACATTATTAAATTTGTTAGGTGCAATATATTCCACAAAAATCAGTGTGCTACCAAATTTCATATATTTTGACAATGTATGAATTATGTGAAGTTTATTAGCATATGAAAAGTTCCAAGATTACTAGTACAGTAAAATTCAAGTAAGCAACAATATTTTTTCAAAGTGTGAAACCTGTACATCAGGCTTTGCAAACCTTTGACATGCATCAGATAGATACGGTGTTGGTCCTAGGAGTGCCATTCAGGTCCCAGAAGCTGCTCAGAAATTTTGCATTTACACATTATTTTAGGTACATGTATGATGACGGATGTGCACAGAAGGCTCTGTGCATGACTGTCTTAGTACATTTAGTGTACTTTTCTTTTTCTGTTATATGACCTTTAATATAATAAACTAAACAGACGGATTTTGCTGGGCTGGCTCTTTTGGTATCATATCGGATATACATTTTAGCGTCCTGCATTTGCAGTAATCTTGTTCATTCTAGACAGACAAATACATCTGAGTTATCATGAATGCGTATGCGTGACTACTCTGTTCCCCATTCCTTGTTAAAATCTAACTGGCCCTGAAACGTCTTTTTTTCAAACGTGGGTTGAAAAAACAATGTTTTTTACAGATGACAATATTTCCTAAATAAAGTAACTAGGCGTAATTTTGTACACCGAAAATTTACTTTTCCACCACACGTACCAGGAAATCATTGTCCTCGGCTATAAGACGGTTTCGAACAAGGTTTTTTCGGTCGTCCACCAATCGCTGAATTGCTGTTGATACTCCAAGAGGCTTTCTGTCGTACATGCGCACTTTGTACCCTTGTGACGCGATCTCCCCTGATTGTGCCAAAAAGCAGACCTTACGTCTTTACGACACTGAGTACACATGCTAATCGTCACGTTTAAAGTTCTTGTTATTCTTGTTTGGGAGTGTTTTCAGCTGATCTTTTCATACCAGCAATACTTGCACCCATGCATCCAGCTCCAATCACTGCGACGTTCAGCATATCGAGGGGAGAGTCGCGACCGTACAACTAGAGCATATATCGATCTTCGCCTGGAAAGGCTGCTTCGCTTTGGCGTGAAACAGCTCCTCGAGTGGCTTTTGCAGCGGAATGTCATCTGCAGAATCAGCGGCCGGATTAGAAACAATCCACAAATTGCGCTGGAGAATGGTGTCTACACCGTGCTCACGCTTTAATGCGGACGATGGCTACGATAACGCGCGCTCACACACCATGGGAAATCCAGCCGGCAAACACCACATGCGCATAAGATCGGCAACGGAAGATCAAATTGCACTCACACCGCGCACGCGCACTGGTTATGCAAGGCTATGCACCGCCCACCGCACTGGCAAAGTACACGAAAGGTACTCTATGTATGTAACCAGTGCTACCGGCAAAGGCGGCAAACCTTTGCCCCCCCCCCCCCCCCCCACACGCACGCACACACCAAAAAAAAGAACATAGAGATATTAAAGAGAGAAAAAGAAGAAAATACCTGTATATCTATGCGTGGGTAGAGTGGCCAGCTCACGCGCAGCGGCTGCATTTGCTGATATAGCTAGTGCACTCTACTGCTACTAGTTACTATAATTATGGTTGTATGCCCCCACTTGAGCGCGGCTCAACAGAGCACAGACCCATTTCGCGATCGAGGGCGGCCCAATGCCATGGCAAAGGTACTATGTGTATCTCAATGGGTAGATCTACGGCTTTTTACGGTTAGGGCGCACTCACACCATGGCCATGGCAATACCGACCGGCAACAGCATTGTTGCGTGGGCAGCGGCGTCACGTGACGTTGCCGAACCGGCATACCGGCAAAATCTTTCCTGCCAGCTCGAGGGAGGGGGGGGGGGGGGAGGGAAGGTTTGCCGCCTTTGCCGGTAGCACTGGCTGCACACAAAGCCTGAGAGCGCGAGCACTTTTCATTTAATTTGCCGGTGCGGTGGGCGGTGCTTAGCCAGTGCGTGGCGTGAATGCAACTTGATCTTCCGTTGCCGGTCTCATGCCGCGTTTGCCGGTTGGGTTTCCCGTAGTATGAGCGCGCCCTTAGGGAAGGGGTGTTGAATATGGGTGCGAGGTGCGGGGTTGCGTCGAAATTTGAGATCGCGCCGTAGATCTACCATTATGTTATGTATGCCACGGCGCGATCTCACACTAAAAGTAGATCTCGCACTTTTGCACGTGCACCTGTGTTCAATAGCCCCTTGTTAGGGTTAGCCCGTTGCACCACGGCAAAACAGACCGGCAACGGCGTCACGTGATGTTGCCGGACCAGCATACCCGGCAAAATCTTTGTTGCCAGCTCGAAGGAGGGGGCAAAGGTTTGCCGCCTTTGCCGGTAACGCTGGCTTCATACATAGCCTGAGAGCGCGAGCACTTTTCATGTACTTTGCCAGTGCGGCGAGCTGTGCTGTAAGTGCGGTGGGCGGTGCTTAGCCAGTGGTTGGTGTGATCTGTGAGCGCAACTTGATCTTCCCTTGCCTATCTCATCCCGTGTTTGTCGGCTGGGTTTTCCGTAGTATGAGCGCGCCCTAGGGTTACTAATTCTATCGAATGTAATATGGGGTACGCGGATGCGCTGAAGTGGGTTTGCGCTCTGTTGAGCCGCGCTTGAGTGGGAGACAACCCTACTGGGCCCGACGCAAATCACAATATCATGTTGAATATTCGTGACAGTTCGATTTTAGTTGAATTACAAAATTCCATAAAAATCGAACGACCACGAATTCAACTAAAACGGATTTAATTGCAACGGAGTCACGTTTTTTAGCTGCTGCGTCTACCGTGCAGACGGGTTTACTTATAGGGCGGACTCATACCACAACAAAAACACAGAGCGGCAACGGAGTCACGTGACGTTGCCGGAACGGCATACCGGTAAAATCTTTGCTGCCGGCTCGACCGGGAGGGAGGGGGGTTGGTTTCTCACAGGCAACTGATGAAAAAGCAAAACATATAACCAGACTCACATGAGTAGACTACTATGTATTTTTTTTTCTTAAAATACAAAGTCTAGCACAAGCCTAGGGAGACCCTTTTGCTCACTGAAATTCACATTATAAAAACCACCGATAACACAATTTCCACACTGGCAGGAGAGACACAGATGAAACTAAGAAAAGTTGATTGCAACAGAAGCCTCACTAAAGATAAAATTCAACACAATGTTTTTGATAGAAATCAAGGCAGAAACATAGAACTTGTGTACAGTGGATGCCAAAACTTGCCTGCAACAAAATGGGGCCAAGTTCTGTTACACAGCACATTGAAATGGATGTCATGGCAAAAGTAATGAGCAGCCTGGAAAAGAAAGGGCTAGCTACTTCCTAGCACTGCAGATGGTAAGGAAGTCAGGTTTAAGAGATGCTCCTCCAACAAGAAATCCATCAACATCAGCTTCTTTTGCAAGATCACTACAGTTGCCAGCATTCACTGATCCTACAGAAGAAAAAAAAGCCATCAATGATAAATTAGTAAGTTTTCTATGTAAGTGTGGGGAAATACCATGGAGTTTTAAACTTCCCCGCAACGGAATTTACACAAAAATACTATTTATGCATAGTAAAGCCGAAATGTTTCTTTCATCTGCACGGGATGAGACAGTACCCACTCCCATGCTGGCACTTGAATGACCTCTGCCCAAATGTTTCATACAAGGGGTGCACCTGCATCATGCATTGGCATAGAGACCTTGCACAACCTACTCACACATTGTGAACTCAAAGAAGGAGAAAACCATGGAGTATTGCCAAAAAATATCAGTGCTGGTACACAAGGTACTGGAAATGTAGATTTGGAACACACATGATCTTGCTGTCTAGATAGATATCCTGAGTGACCCCTGGCAAGGAAACTATGCCATATGTGCTCACATGGGAAACCATGGATATTGTATTTGGTGGGTGTCACCTTGCCCTTTGCGTGTGGCATTGTTGCATTGTTGCTGTTGCAAAGACAATTCTTTACTGACACTCAGTCACCCACTCACTCATACACACGTGTGTAATAATGTACAGAGCCTGTCTTCAGTTCCTTACCACTGTTACAGGTCTGATGAGGGCAATTAAGCAGTCAACCATCAACCAGTGCTGTAACAATTCAGGCAATTTCATGTAGGCATACATGCAATCAAGTACTTGATAAAGCAATTTAATTATTTTGACTTGATCAAGGCTATTCTTACCCATTGATTTTCAAACTTCAACAAATTTCTTTCTTTTCCCGCAGGTGTCTTCTGAGTTGAGGAGAAGGCCTTGGCCATAGGTCTTAGCCTTAAAAACGTGCTCACAACCACTTGAAGGGGGAGGAGAAAGGACTGTGTCCATCTCAGGTGTGACATCGTGAACAGATGTTTATTTTACTATCATGTTTCACTCGTGGAGTTGCACAGCCTTCATGCAGCCCGACATCCACGTGCTTGCTCTTTGAGCATCGTTTTCTCAAAACAGTGACTTTCTGATTGGTTGGTGGAAGCAACTGAACGCCCAATACAAGTAAACTAAAAACAACACCAATAGTCAACCACATCAGTGGATCAAATATCATCTAGCAAATTTTCCTGCACCAACTCAACATACCACCATAGATAATACGCGTTGATCCTGCCACATCAGGTGACACATTTGTGCTCAGCCATTGCCGAAGCTCAGCATGGACCTCCTGTGCCTGTTAAGACAAAACAATAACTGAAACCTAACAATCTTGTCATTCCCACATAGTACTACACACCAAATAGCACTTTTCTAACCACTGAATTACAATGAGCTAAAACACATTGCATAAACCCCGCTGATGGGAACTTGTCCAATTTTATTACTTTGTTTAGCACTCTGCTACAGCAGCTGAAACTATACAGATAGCTCTGGCAACTACCAACTAGCAGACAATGTCATTTTCTAGTAAGTCAGGTCGGATATGTTCATCAGGTCTGAGTATGACAAAAAAAAAAACAAACAGCCAATTCACAACCTTGGAAATCACCACTCAAACCACTTTAATTTGTCATAAGTGAACAAATCATTATTGTCAAGCATTTGTAAGCAACCTTTTGAACCCCATTACTAGGCCATTGGTGTTCTAAGTACATACACAGATCCAATCATTGGCTTACATGGCTGGGAATGTTCTTCACATGACCATCTTGTGAGTCAATTTGGATAGCCTTGTTTAGAAACGATATACTGTATGTGGTAGGTAACTTACTAACAACTCACATGAGTTGAGAAATGTCTCTACTCCATTACTCCCAGCAATGTACTGTAATATGAAGACTGACTGTATTGTACTATGTACACATAGTGGTTGCAGGCTATGATGTCCCACTTCAAAGTGGTAGTGTCACTGGAAGAGTATGGTGTAATTATCTAAAACAGTTCTACTTTACCTGTATGGAATATGAAACATTTCAAACTTTCACTCCTGTGCCTTTGAGCAGTCACACACTCTGCATGTGATCAGCAACACATCTTTCGTTGGCAGCCATTTTATTTCCCACTAAAATGCATCCCTCTATACACATACATGGTGTAATGTGATACTGCTGTTTTAAGAATGGTATGGAACTTTAGACATACTTGAACAAGCATTTGCAAAGACTGAATGATGAAAACCACTGTTACCTGTTGTGGAGTAGCAGTACGACCAGTCCCAATCGCCCAAACAGGCTCATATGCTATTACAATGCTTTGCCAATCAGTAACATTGTCTGAACAAAAACAATGACAAAAAAAAGTCAGAGATATGAATATGGCTGTTCACCATGCAAAAGCTCAATACTCCTTGGTGCTTTTTTTACCTCTCCATATTTTCTCTCTGTGATTGGTGCCAAGCACAATTGAGCAGCAGGATTGTAGCCAGGGAAATTCATCAGGGGGTCTGGGGGATCTCCCCTGGGAATTTTTTTTTAATTTAAGGTTGCCAACCCCCATTTTTAATTCTACAACTTTGAGACTGGAAATTAACAGCCTCACAACCAATATTTTTATATACATTATGTGTCAATGTTGCATAATTGTGCTGAAAGAATTATACGACATTTTGCACCGGTCTATGAATAGAGTTAGAACATGCATGTGCACGTATAGAAATGAATGAATGAACGGGTAGAACAAGCATCGGGGATCTGTGGAAAAAGTTTAGAAAATCTTTGGCTTATCCAGGGGGTGCTGGCTTCAGCCAAGAGGTGCTGTGCCCCTACCCCCTTTGGCTACAAAACTGGAACAGGGCTGATATGATAAATCATTTTCTCATTTCAGGGTTGATAAGGTTCACAACCTTGTGAGAAATTTCTGTTTGAAACAGTTGGCAGGTCTACTATAGTATGCCCAGGCATCCCATGAACCATCCACTTGCATAGTCTGACAAGCATTAAGGCCTTAGCTGCAATATCTTTCCACCCTTAGCATTGTTGCATGCTGTTGATAGAAATATACAGTTTAATTATTGAGTAAAATTAATAGTTAAAAGTTAACCCTTTACAAGCCTTCTCTACTTAAATATGCCATATAAACAACTTTTTCACATATCGCCTTGCCTGGACCTCTTCTGGCACAGTAGTTGGAATTCCCCATTGTCTAATTGCAGCTGATGTGTGTGTGTGTGTGTGTGTGTGTGTGTGTGTGTGTGTGTGTGTGTGTGTGTGTGTGTGTGTGTGTGTGTGT